>VWYI01000991.1:0-16695 GCA_013399455.1 Anthoscopus minutus | reverse complement strand
AATCCTCCATATTGAACCCTCACTTACACTTATAGTATATAAAACCTAAAACATACATTTTCTACTAAGCAATAACTACCAACTACACTACTATCTAATTTACACTTGGGTTGTTTCCAACCCCTCTGAAAACTTCGGAAGTTTTCTTCATGGATGGAGGTTGAAAGGAGCTTTCTCGAGGGTCAGGAGTCTTCAGGACAGGCAGAGAAATATTGCCCCTCTCCTGGGTTCCCACACAAAACTATATCACCCAACTGACTCTATATCCAAATACTCCCAAGGGCAAGGAGACGTGTTCCCACTTGCTCTGGCTGGGAGCCCAGATGCTCATACCCAAGCAGCCCACACTGGTTTGTCCCTTGGATGACAAGGAACACAAAGGTTCTGGCGCCCAGCCCTGCTTACCACCAGCATCTGTGGGAATCCCTCTGTACTCTCTTGGAGCCCACTGGAACGACTCCCCTTCCTAAGGCAAATGACTTCTTTGCTGTCTCCCTCCCAGATACCCAGAAAAGCAGCACATGAGGCATGGGCAGTGCTCATTCTTTACAGATCAGCTGATACTGTGTTGATAACTCCTGCCACCTCAACAGGCTCTCTCCAGTATCTGCTCCTCCTGTGATCCCATGCCTGCTGAGAACCACCATCCCTGCCCAACATTTTTGTCAGTGCTCTCTGCGAGACTCTCCTAGAATGAACTAGTGTAAACTCAAGGGCAGGTACTGATGCCCATTTTACCTATCCCTGTTATCCTATTAATGCCTGCTATCATCTGGAAACAGCTCAGTTTACGGATGAATAGCCTTGATCGAATTGGTACATCTGTTACCATTTTACTTGCAAGCACAAATGTGCACTTTTTAAAGTGTATTTAAATATCACACTCTGACTCTGCTTTTCCCTTCCTGGAAGCCCACAAAGTTCCTTTCCTTTGTGTACATAGTTTCAACGATTGCCGCTCTTTCTTCTCCACATAATTTTACATACCCACCCCACCAAGGATGGCAGTGTCTGTAGTTCAATAGTGTTTTGATTCAACTTTACATTTAGAATATGTACTGATAAGCTTTTTTTATCCTTCCAGAGGTAACTTACAATAGATGAAAGAGCAATATAATTTCATAAAGCAAAATAAATTATCTTACTGGCAGCAGATCATTGGCCAATAAGGATAGAGCTTTCTGCAGCAGAGCAGTCCCAAGACCCAGTATGTGTGCTGATCTTTTCTCAGCTCACTATTAGGACACACTCTGGACATGCACAGCTCTTCTCTCCTGGAAGGGCAACCACATGTGAATGATGGAAAAAAAATAACTAGAGGTCCTTTGCTTAAAATGACTAGTGTATGATGAAACAGACTTCATGGCTTGCACCTCTCTTGAAGGCTCAGCACCTTGGGCTACCCAACACAACATTCATCGTGTTTCAGTGCCACTGCTGCACTGCGAGCACAACCGGTCCAGGAAAACTGACAAACAGCAGGCACAGCTCATCTCAGCTGAGATTCTGCATGGGTGACCATCTGATTAATTTTGTTTCTGTATTAAGTATCACTATATTCAACTTTAAGCTTTAAAAAAATATATTTCTATTTCATATTTGAATCTTATTAATATCTCTAAATTTCAGTGATACCTAGAAAAACCCAACAGTTACAGGAATTACATGTTCCGAAATAATAATTTTTGTCTTTTAGCATGGTTTATATTGTCTCTTAATATTACCTTAGTTGTTCTATGCAATGAAAATTATCTGAAATCAATCTTAATGGCTCTTCAGTGCTTTTCAGGCACAGGAAGAATTCGAGATATTTGTATTTCTATGAGAACTTAAGTATAATATATCTACCTGAAAGAACAACATGTAACAAAATTTGTTCCTTCCATTTTACATTCTAATACACCCTCATCACGTAAGTTCTCAGATTTTACTTCCCTTGAATAAGAAGGGAATGTTTTTTATTTTCACCTGTTTAGTCTTTTGGAACCAATGGCGAATAATTGCATCACACATCTTCTCCTGTTTCTCTTTATATTTACAACATCAATACACTAGAAAGACCAGTAAAATCCATATCTCTACNTCTCTCAAAGTGTCAGCTTGAAAGTAGGGCAGTGGAGCTACCCAGAGGATCCCTTCTCAGGACACATCAGACTTGTGTTGTTGCCCTGTAAAAGTTAATAGGAATAGTCAGTTTAAGCAAAGAGCATCTTTTAAACATGAATTTTGTGAAGGAGACCCCTTTGTTTTCTAGGTTACTTTATTCAAAGTTAGTGACTTTTACTGAACTGTTGATTAAGATTATGGCTTTCTGACCTGTCCTGTGATGATATAAGAAGACCTGTGTCCAAAATTCTAGGCAACTTTTCCATAATATTATGGAAAAGTAGGTTTGAGATACAGATGGAGAGTAGTGTATTTACATTTACAGGCAGCACCAAATGAATACTTATCCAAATTATTCTGAGGCTCTTTAGTTAAGGGGCTCCATGAACTTCCAGAGTAAGTTGTTTCTGTTAAAAAATCTTAATGACTACTGATATACTTGTCTTTTACTATTTTTTCAGTCTCTTTCTTCTGCGAAGGATACTTTCTCTCTGAAATCCTTCATCAATTAAATTTATACTTCATTATATAACATTCCCCTTGTCATATCCTCTTAAAAAACCATACCTGTAAAATTCCTTGACGGATGGTTTTCTGCTGCTTTTCCATTTGTTTGTTTGAGTTCTTAGTGAATGATTGTCATTTATGATTTTCTCTAATTCTGTGCTGCTTTTAGCTCTCCATTTTCAGGATTTAAAACCCCCTACTGTTCTGTTCAGCCTAAATTTCCTTCCAGCATCTCATTCTTAAACAATTTTTTTTTCAAGTAAGATAGAACCAGATTTAGAGATCCCCATTACTGATTTCTTTCTGCTTCTGAAACAAAGGGTATCTTGGGTATCTTCTCAGAACCTGGTGAGTTGTATAAGCTGCCCTATTGCTTAGGGAAAACAGATTGAGATAGTTAAAATAACATTTAAAAAGAAAAGTAAAAGGTAGAGCTAATGTATAGTTGTTGCTGGAAGCATCTGTATTCCTCTCTAATGCATCTTAATAAGTATTTGTGTCTAGTTCAAAGACATTTTCCATGTTGCTGCAGCATCTCCATAACCTAATTTACTAACACAGCATTTTTGAAGCGACTGGTAAAAATAATATTGCTAAAGGGAATTTTTCGTTTGTTCTAGTGCTAGGAATCTCATTCATATTTTCTGTATTGTTGGATATGGTATCAATCTGTTATTGCTTTACTTGAAAGACAGGTAAAAACTATTACCTTTCACAGTATATCAGTCTTTCTGAATAAGAGGGAAAAGCACAGTAACAGTAATAACAAGTATGCAGGATGCAAAAAATAATCTATTATTGTACTGAGGTAAGCAATCTTTTCTGAAAACACTTCAGTAATTTTGCTTTCTGGTACATGAGTCTTCCAGCATATGAGGTTTTTTTACTACAATACTTTTTTTTTTCTTTTATAAACACATTCTCTTGTTTCAGGAGAGTTAATAAAATATTGTCATATGTTTGCAATCACTGAATATATAGCTAAGGAAATTTAAATATTGTGCAATGTCTGGTATCTCATAAATTTTCCTCACTGCCCCAACCATCACATGACCTCATCAAAGAGTTCAAGTTACATAGCTCTTTGAAAGGTACTTATGATTTATACAATTCTGATTACCCTGACAGTGTCAATATGCAGTTTTGGAAAATCTGCAACTGCTCAAAGAAATGCCAACAGCTTTGCCTCATGGGAGGAGATTGTTTAAGCTTTGAAAAATACACTGAAAGAACTGTATAAAACATAAACTCATTGTACTAAGTCAAGCAATGTTTGAGTTTGGTAAGTTCACTTCTGTATCACTGGAAAATCAAAGTCTAGCAATTGTCAGAAATTCATTTGAGTTTTATGCATATTACTTAATTGTAAGTGTGAAGAGACTCAAATAATCACCTTTACTCATAAACAGAGACATAAATGAAGTGAATAAAAAAATAACCCAGTTTTGCACAAACGATAAAGAAGGATCTCCCAGTTCACAACAGTAAATATTTGTGGAAATAGGACAGAGGTAAAAGGATTCACATCAGTAATAGTGGATTTGCCACATCTGTATTTTTTAGCCTGGTAATAAAACAGTTATTAAATATTTCAGTAAAAAATGATAATTCTTCATAAAGAATCCCTGACTTCTGCCAACATAGGATGTACAGGCTGAGTGTTTGTGTTCTCACGCATATTCAGCTATACATAGTTGTAAATTACTTTGATGTAGGTCGGTTTAGTTTCTGACCGGAGAGGATATTTAAGAATATTTTTTTTAGTATAACTTCACAAATAGTCATTCTATCAAATCAGGTCCATCTGCTTTGTTCACAAGTAATTTTAGTGACTAGACAGTAAATATGTTATTCAAAAAATAAAAAGTAATGGAGATCCAGGAGTGGACCACAAATAAAATGTAGAGATGCCAAGTGACAGACACATTTTGAAGAGTAAGTTATCTCAGTGTCTCTCTTTTTTGATATTCAACCAACTCTATTCCTCCTGATTACTCAGTGCCAGCTATCAACTGTCATTTACCCAGGTGGCAAACAATTTACTGTGTAATTAATGGAAGTGTCTGTTTAATTGTAGTGAAGATCTAATTGAAATACTGGCAGGTAATGCTGAACTTCAAGGCATTCTGGAAAGATTTCTTCTTGTCAGGTGTGCTGATTTGTCTTCATCACCATGCCACATCCAGAGAACAAAGGTCTCAGGTGACAGCAGTTTCTTGAGCAAGGTGTGACCAAGTGGGAAAACACACTACTAGACGGTAGGTTACCCCACACATGCTCTTCAGTTCCCCTGCCTTCAAGGAGGAGTAGGAGCACAGGGTTGCAGACAGCACAAATCCATGCAGCAACACTGTTTTAGCCTGGATTTAGATTGATAATTTAGCCTGAAATTTCTGTGAAAGACTATTTTTCCCACAGCATAATTAATATAGAATGTTTTCTGCTGTTGGCAAGGGATATTACTTAAGAACTCCAGGAATAAAGTAAAGGATATTTTGGTCAGCTCTGCTGTGATTTCATAACTGAGAAATATGTCAAATATGAAAAGTTGAAGCAGTAGCTGAAATATAAGTTTTGCAAGTTTTTCCTTTCTCTTCCTTGACTAAAAATAAAATCATATTAAAGAATGGTATTCTGGATATCATTCTTTTCCTGAGTGCCTGATTAAAAAGGCAGATAAATCCACAGCAGCAGGTTGTATCTAGTATGAGCCAGACTAGTTTAGCTGCTGTTCTCCATTCCTTGAAGTTTTTGAAGACTTCATAGTTTCATATAGAATTCACTTCTTTCTGAGAGAATAGTTTAAAGAGCTAGTTAGATGGAAACACTATTAAAAAAAGGAGAAATGAATTCAAGTGCACTTTGTGCGAGTGTTAATATGTTTCATTTGTGTATGATGATCATTTATACATAGAGAGAACACTTTTGCCATGATTCTCTCCTAAGCAGCAGTTTGTACATGAGCATATTCAAACATCACATGCCTCATCATTTCAAATACAGAGCTAATTTTCTAATACAAGGCTCACATTTGCTACGATATAATTGCAGGGGGGTCTGCGTCTACTCTGAGAACAACACAAACTACTTTTCCTTGCCTTCGTTTTAATCTACCAGAGCAAAGTAGGCACTGAGATGTCTCAGACACAGAAAGGACATTTGCCTCATTAGGTCTGGGAAAACTATCTGCTGGGCATAAAAACGTTTGGAAGGAAGGGAGATACCAGAAGTAGCATGGGCAACGCGCAAAGAAAAAAGATGACATAACTGACAAGCACATGAATAGATGCTTTTAATAGCTACATGCAATATCAAGCAGCTATAGACAGCTTGGAATTTCTCTGGACCAATCTACTAATTGACCAAAAGATAGGAAAAAAACCCAAAAAGACACTTGACTTTAGTTTGGAGGGTTATGCAATATAGCATTTCTTTTGGTATACCACCAGCAGCAATAAATGTTTGTGGAGCGAGAGAAAGAAAGAGAACCCCAACCCGTAGCAGAAATAGCATGGCGGGGGGAATGTTAAAGTTTTGTTCACACTTACATCAGTCAGGTACAAAAAAAGACTCAGAGTAGGATGAGTGTGGGACAAAACACAGATTTTGAGACAACAGGAAGTTGTCTCAACACTTCCACTGTTATTGGAAATTGGCATGATCTGCATAGCACTCAAAAGAGCTTTGGGGGAAGTAATTAAACAGGAGAATTGGCAGAGGTTCAGTTATTTTTTTCATACACTACTGTTAAATATCACATAGACAGCCAATATCACATGTAAGATATCACAAAGAGAAAGAATATCCAGTAAGATGAATTATTGAAGTTTAGGTGTAGATAAGCACTGCACCCATTACTATAAGTGTAATTTTACAGCACCATTATGTAATCTTAAAAAATTTCTTTTTACTCAGTTTCAAACCTATCATTTAAAAGTATGCAATCTTTTTACAGAAAAAAATTCAGTCCCCCTCATACCCTGCTTAAGTTGCCCATTTGCATAGCATGCTGTTTCACATGTGATTTATTAGTATACATGCTTTAATGACTTGCCTTGTTTCTTAATTTATAAGCCTGAGTTAATGAAGGTTTTTATCTGTAAAGTTTTCTGCATCTTATTGCCATATATAAGGAAAAAAGTAGCCATTAATCAATGCAGTTCACTTAGTTACACCAAGAACTCCAAGCATTTGGGCAGGTAGCAGCTTTTTAAGTAGCCTTAGCTGCCTGCTGCAGAACTGCACCCAAGATGAGCTGGGACTCCTGTCAGCCTCATCTCTTCCCATTCAAAGTGAACAAATAGGGCAGCGCAGTGCAGATGGACACGCAGGACTGAGAGGCTCAGATGAGGGTGAGAGGAAGCAGACCTTGTTTCCCATGCTTCAGAGGGGTCATTCTCCTTCTCTGTAATTCAAATTTAAACCAACTCTTTTAATCTTGAATTCAGGATTGTGGAAGCAGATGGAAAAACTCCCCCCATCTCCCCCACCTCGTACACTGGGACAATCTTAACGTTAAACCTGCTTTTACTGCACTGTCAGAACAGATGTCTGAACCATATCAGCATTTTGCATGCATTGTAAACTCAGGGAAAAGAAAAATAAGTTAATTGAAAATGTGCTGCAGTTTGTGCCTGTCTTGTTCATGTTACCCTGAATTAATTCCCACTCCTGACACACACTTCTTCAAGTATTTACAGTTTGTCTGTAAGACTCAAGATTTTCATTACATAGAAAGTGTCAGTTTTTAACAAATGCATGGAAATCCAAAATTTACTACTTTTTATTTTTGTTACTGGAATAGATTTGAAAACCCAGGAAGATGGTTATGAAGTAAAATTTTGATTAAATTAATAAAGATTAGTTTGTCACCTTGCGCTGAAGGGTAGAAGCAGGTGACATTACTAAGTACAACAGCAACTAAAATATTTTTGTTTAACAGTTTGCAATTCAATTATTTTCCACTTAGTCAAATTAAAACTGCAGTTTCATCACCTCACTGGTATTACAGTGGTTACTGATAAAGCATTAACAAAGAGTCTGTTGCACAATCTGCAGGGCACTACAGCAGCCCTTCTGACAACTGGTGAGCTGCAGCTCAGATATCTAACCCATGTTACAGGAAAGACAAACAGTGAAATACAAACAAATAAGCCCCTTCAAAACATACTGTCATAAACCATAAGACTGCCCAGGTGACTGGGATAACTGGAAACCACCTCAAACAGCCACAGATTTCTCTAGGAGTCGTTATATTACCAGATATTCACCTCTCATCAATGGATCAAAAAGCTCTGCCAACTTTCCTCTTCCTCTTTTCCTCACTCTCAAGTACCAAACAAATCATCTAGTGGGTTTTGCTGTTCAGAATTTCCCATTCCCTAAAATGAACCAACCAACCAATGATGACAAAAATCCTATAATTAAATTCACAAGATGATACTAAAAGTTTTTGCAAAAGGAATGAGATCTAAGAAGTTGTTCATACCAAAACTTTCCAGTAAACTATGAACTCTTCTGCAGTTATGGTTGGTAGAACTTACCAACCTCCTTTTTAATGTTCCTCCTAATCATATTGGAATATGAAAATATTGAAATATAAAAAATAACCTATATCAGTATCAACTTTACCTGATGGGTCTCAGAAAGATGTTCACAAAAGTAAAATTAAAAGACTAAAATTGAAAATCAAGTGATTCAGAGGATAAAAGATTTACAATTCCAAAATTGACTAATGGTTGTCATTAGCGTTTATAGTCTTCCAATAATCAATAGGAAAAGATTCACTGATGAAACCATGAAAGACTACAGTATTTTAATGACTACAGAATAATTACCACATATAAGTAAGTATATAACCAAATTTTGCTCATTTACAAATTGGAGAGCAGCAGAGAAAGATGAATGGTGGGCTCACTTCTGCTTATTAGAAGCTTTTTTGTGTCAATGCGTCAAAGGCAAAGAAACTAAAATCCAGTAGATATAGGTCTCCAGGGAGGACAACGAGTCAGGGATTTTCTGATGAAAGTTTTTTTCCATAAAAACTGGATTGCCTGAAGGAATGTATGAACCAGTTTAGATGAGAAGACCCTTTCCGGTTCAAAGAGGGAAAGAGGGGGGGAAAAAAAAGCCCATTTTTTCTTATGTCTAAATAAGTAAAATCTGTAAAAATTGGAGCACTTAACTGGAACACAGAACACCTCACCCAACTTCATCCCAAAAATCTCTCCTATGCTGCAAGGAAATCTTGATTAATTTTTTGGAAAACAGAATGAAGAGAAAGAGAAGAGAAAGAGAAGAGAAAGAGAAGAGAAAGAGAAAGAAAAGAGAAAGAGAAGAGGAAGAGAAGAGGAAGAGAAAGAGAAGAGAAAGAGAAGAGAAAGAGACATCTAAGAAAATCAGCCAAGTGCTGGTCAGTATGCTTATCTGACGTGAAAAATTAAGTCTCCAGTACACCTAATCAAGATAGAGTCAGTCCTTTAAAGTTCAAGCAGGTACACTTTTAGCTTGGTTAATAACTACCCTGATAAATATAACAGCTGGTCACTTGCTTTGCATGGAAATGTTTGAGGTTTCCCAAGTGCGGAATAGTATAATGAAAGCAACAAAGTCTTGAAAAACATCAGCAGACAGGAGCACCTAAAGGCTCACTTTTCCACCATCATGGATATGCACACTCTGTGTGTGTCATACTAGAGATTGCACAAGTCCTACAAAACATACCTAAAATTTACATTAGAGTGGCTATTTGGCTACAAGCTTCAAGGATGATTTTATGTCAGTTCTGGTTTCATACAAAACTATTTTTGCTGTCAGTTTACTTTGCAAGTAGATAGAGAAAAAAGGGGCTGAGACACAAGGTAAGCACCTGCTGTGCACACACACTTCACTGGTTTCTCCTGCTGAATCCATAGACTATTAAGAAAATTAAGAAGAAAGTCCTCTTATTTCACTAGTCCCAGATGCCAGTTTGCTTTTCTTTCATTCAGTGCAGAATACATGGAGATGCTTTGAAACAGTGACACTGTGGTTTCATTCTTCCCCAACAGACTGCACTAAGTCACGGAAAGCCAATGGCTGCCTCCACATTGGAGTAAATAGAGAGCAGCATCAGAGTAGTGTGAGGAGATGCTCCAAATTTCAAATAGGCTCCGCTGAAGTAAAACTATCATCCTTAACTAGTCTAATTAGAGTATAGGATTCAATTTGGAAAGTACATTTTTAATAAACATATGTTGAGGTGCATTGCATTCTTCTTGAAAAGGCTTCAGAAGTATGATTACACTTTACAGATCTGTGAAAAAGAACAGATATGCTTCAACTTTGGAACAGCATTATGTAAAGTTTCTTTCTTCTCTAGACTAGCACAAACAACAAGATTAAAAGCATTTCTGAAATAATCCAGCATGTACACAATGTTGTCATTTCTACAGCCAGTATCACGTTAAACCTCACCCAGCAAAATAATTAGCTTGGCTTCTGTGTTTGTCTGTGTAGTGTTGGTTGTGGGGTCTTTTAAAAAGCACTTCAATGTGGATCAACGGATCTGAAGAACATAAGATGCTCATGATATTAGAGTAGCCACTTTGAATCACGCCTAATATAAAGAGCTAAGCTTCAAATAGCTTGTAGTGGTTAAGAGTGTTCCACATCTATGAAAAGACAGAATGATGATTTAGATGATTCAGAATTAATTGCAGCTTGGTGTCGTGACACACCCTAAATAATGCACTAATACCAATAGAGTAAACTCTTTCTTTTGTTGTATCCTATAAATGAGATGTACTGTAGCACATACAAAAATCTTCAGGAAAAAACATCTATTTGAGCAGTTTGTAATTTAACAGGCAAATATAGTGTTCTGTATAAATATTCTTCTCTTTTGACTCTACCCCCAACAGCTCAACCCACCAAGAAGACTAACACACCAAAATTTCCCTTTATTAGAGTGCTTGCTGACATGAAGTAAATTGTCAAATGAACGACAAAATCCTTAGGGAACCGAAATCATTACATGGGAGCAATTCCTACACTACAAAGGAGCTTTAGCTGAAGACCAAAGCAGCTCACATTGCTTAATAAACCATTAATGTTACAATTTTTAAAATATGTCAGTACAATGCAAATCTCCTTGCAAGAATTTCATCAAATTGAGTTTCTCTGATACTGGAAAAGTACTTTGGTACAGTTTATCACCATCTTTAGATAGATAGATAAACTGAAACATTTTAACAACCAGAGTCTTTAATTCTAAATAGATATTTATGTTCCGTTAGATTAAAGTTGGAGCTGAAACATACATAATGAGCTTACTTACTTTAGTCATCATACTTTAATCAGAATATTTAAAAATTCTCAACAATTGCTGGATGTGGGGACCGTTAATTTGAGAGAAAAGGCAATGATTAAATGTGTTCCATTTCAGAGTTTCTTGATTTTCCTCAGGAGTCATTGTGAACAATACATTCAACAACAGGTTGAATATTGAGAGAATGAGGGACGATGCAGTAACATACACATAAATGCTAAAATTTACTTTTGACTGTTACTAATTTTTTTCAATTACAATCCTTTAAAACAAAAAAAAAAACCACAAACCACAACAAAAAATTAAACAGAACCCTCCCCACAAAAAGAAACTCAAAACTTTTCATCTCCTCCTTCTCTATCTTACTCTGAAATGATCTAACCCATTAATATTTTCAGCTCTAGGTAAAATCCCTGTCAAACACTGAAGAGAATCATGAAACTACTCATTGTAAAATGTCCTTTTCACATTTTAAATTCTTTTGGCATTTACAAGCATATAAAGTGGTCTTCATTATCCACTGTACAATATGGGGAAGCTAACAAGATGATAATTTTGATAAAATGTACCAGGTTAAACTGAAGATGCGGATTTTGAAAGAGGAGTTTGGTTCTGCTGTTCAACGGGTAAAGCAGATGCACAAATAGCAGGACCAAGGGAACCCTTTGATCTCACCTACCTTTCATGTATAATTGACAGTTGTAATTTGGACTCGGGGATGATAGAAAGGCAGCTGAGATGTTCTATGAGATGCCTGTGTACAGAGAAGCAACATATGCTTGATACAAGCTGAAAGGAAATTACAAAGCCAGAGAAATCAGCATTGCCGAGCACGAGTGCTGCACAGCACAGCAGCCGAACACAAAAGGGCAGCCCACGCAGCTCTCACCACTGCAGCTGCCCTTTGGTCAGGCTCTGGGTCAGTCCTTTTGCCCACACAAGGAAAAAGAAACGTATTGTGTTGAGAAATACCCAGAAGCAGGGGAACAGAGACAGGTTTTTTCACATAAAGCAGGGACAGAGCACAGAGAGGGCACAGCAGGAGAATATATATCCAGAGAAACACCACCTGAATACCCTAATATTTTTTTCCTGGTCGTGGGTTTTTCAAAGGGCAAGGAGGAAAGAGAAAGAAGTTTTAATCTAACAGATGTCGTGGACATTTTTCCAAGGCAGTAGTTCTGCTTTGATTCATTCCTGGCTGCTTGTGACAAGCAGTGAGAGTCCTCCTGGGCATGCAAGCAAAGGGCTGGAGCATGAGGTGTGCAAGTTGGTGGCAAGAGAAGGAACTTATGCCTTCACTCCCTCAGGCCTGGTTGCACTAACCCACTTCTGCCTACCCACCCCTCCAAGAGACCTTTGAAACACCAGGAAAGAGGCTGTAATGACAGTGGTATGAGAAGCAAAGCTTTAGGTTCAAGTGAGATGTAATCACAGAATCATTAAGTTGGTAATGATCTCTAAGATCAGAAAGTCCAAGCATTAACCCAAAACTGCCAAGCTCACTACTAAACCATGTCCTTAAGTGCCACTTCAACATGCCTTTTTATATATTCCAAGGATGAGAATTCAAGGACTTCCCTGAGCAGCTTGTTCCACTGTTTGACTAACTTTTCTGTAAAGAATTTTCCCCAATAGCCTAAACCAGGACACCCATCTAACTATCCCCTGACACAGCTTGAGGATGTTTCCTCTCATCTTATCATTTGTCACCTGGGAGAAGGGGTTAACATCTGGCTATGACCTCTTTTTAGGGAGCTGTGGAGAGTTATAAAGTCCCCCCAAGCCTCCTTTCACCAGGCTAAACAACCCCAGCTCCCTCAGCTGCTCCTCATAATTTAAAAAATAGAGCTTTTATTCATTCTCTGGCAAAGCTAAAAAAAATGTAGAGGTGTTGACATTAATCGTTTAAGGGAGGAGTTAAGATGCTGGCCCTTTGACATTTTGGTTTTAAGAGCTGAAATTCAACTCTCACATGCTTTTGAATAAAAAGTCACCCAAGTAGAAATGGGGAAAAGAGTTAAAAATTTACTTATATGCAGTAAAGTTAACAATGTAATTAAGTATTAGAGTGAGCACAGGCAAAACATTCCCACAATGGGATCACTTCAGTACATCAGAGACAGCACGAATCAAAACTTCACAACACAGATGGGTCCAATTTGCTGCTTTTTTCAATTTGCATAGTATGTTTTTGTTTCACAATAAAAATCTTTAATGCAAGACTTATTTCTATCATGATTAATTTCTGTTAATCTGCACTGTTGATCTCTACTATTTTTCAAGTATCACCTTGGGAGAATAGATATTAATACAGGTAGAAAAAAAAATCCCAAACTTTCATTTCCTGTTAAATACCATCAAAAACCACTCAGTAACAAAAAAATGCCTACTTCCTGAACTTATTTGCAAAGAAACAGGAAAACTCTAAGGTAGATAAGGGTAGGGAAAGGCTGTCCTCCAAATCAGGATCCTCTTTGCCTAATGCTGAGGGAACACAAAGCATGAGGCCTGAAGACCTGGATGCCTCCAAATTTTTTTGATGTTTCCATAGAAAAAATTTATTCTCCTCATTTCAGAAACTTCGGTGAATTTTTTTTTTTCTGGACTTAATTTTATGATACTATTTCCACACTGTTTTAATTGCTGCTAATTCTTTCTTTTGTTGGGATGTATAGCCCCAGGCAAACACCAACAAGCCTAAGGTCTGTAGAAAGATATTAAAATTATTTTGTGTGAGCACAATTCACCCTTTAGGAGATACACTCTGTGCACAATAAGCACAAGTAGCAAACCAGAAGACTCCTGCTTCTAACAGAGAATGCTGGTTTATCCTCACTGGGGAAGAATTACCCTTCCTCTGTGTCCAGCCTACATTCTGGGGAATGGCACTTTGTGTCAGAAAAGAATTTCAGCCCTGTTACAGTGTTCTGCATTCACAGACAGCACAGTAGTAGGAAAGGCAATGAGGTATATGCTTGGGGAAAAAAACATTATAAAATGAGAACTACATTGAAAAAAGGCCATAAAAAAGGGGTTTTAAAGCTCAGCAAAGAGAATAAGATGAACTAAAAATATCAGAGGCAGGTAACAGTTGAACACTGTCTCTCCTCTCTGTGTTGCTAAAACAGACATGTGCAAGTGACACTGAGTGATATCACATTATAGGCTCAGTTTACTGACCACTGGTGTGACATCAGCCCAGGCAGAATTCTGTGGAGTGCTGTAAGCAGATTCATGAAACTTTTTATCCTCAGGAAAGTCAGGTGTCAGGATATATGCAGCACAGGGATTTCTTCCAGCTCCAAAGCAGTTTTAAACATCAAAATCCACAACATATACAATAAATCTGTAAGACAGATGGCCATAAATCCCTAATGAAGCACTGCCAATGTAAATATTGTAAAAAAGATAAATAGCACTTAATTATGCCATTGGCAAGCAAGTTGGGTTTTTCCTCATCTTCATTCTGCTATTCACCAATTTTCCAGCCTCTCTTGAGCACACAGTGTGTGCAGCACAGCTTAGTGGTGGCTCCCTACTCTTCCACCACATGGCATTTACTCAACTATGCCTTTGCTCTACTTTTTTTCCTCAATTTAGAAAGCCAAAACACAGCATTGTTTACTTGAGCATATGTGGAAGGCACAGTTTTACACATAGAAGTAGACAAAAAATATGAAAAACTGATAGGGGTGGGAAGAAACCCCAAAGATAAACAAGCTACTGAGTTTAAAAGACCAGAAGAAAAGTTCACTGGTTCTAAGCAGGGGTGTGGGGTCTTTAAAAGCAATTCAGCTTATTTCCAGGATGTTCTCATGTTCTGCTACTGAGGACAGAACTTATGTGTTACCTTGCACTTGAGCTGGCCTGTCTTGTTTCATCCTGGCTCAGAGTTACAGTTTAACTCATCCCTTTTCAGCACTTGGCTATTCCTTAATCAGCTGACTAGCCAAGTAGGAAATAGAACTGAAAGCTTTTTCCACCTCTTTTCAGGCTAGGGGAACAGCAAGAGCATCTATGAAATCAGTAATTGATGTATTTCTCAAATTAAAAAAAGATATATTAAAACAAACAAGCAAAGAAACAAACATCAAAAAAAAACCCAAAGTCTGCACTCCCCCCAGTTTCATATCTTTGATGTTTTTTTCATTTCTTTCTCACTCTTGCACAAACAGGCTAAACCTTTATCTGTGACCCAGAAAATCTCCCTTGTAATCTCAAGAAACCAGAGATACTGCCTTGCCCAATATGCAGATAATTTCCCAATTCTCAGTCAGGAGACAAGTCCACAACTTCAATCCAGTAAAATACCCTTCTGCATCACCTGGCAGCACATTCAGATTGCAGTATTTATTGGTACTGAACTTCTTTCCTCTTCCCATAGAGTATATAACCATTATTTCCTTTCCTTTACAATCAGCAATTTATTTTAATACACACACTTATCGCAAGCTTCCTTTATTTCTCCAGATGTTTTCTAAAAAGTTGCTTTTTTTCTGAAAAAGAAAAAAACATCAATACTATATTAGTAGAAAGGATGATTTTTTTTCTCTCTTTTTAAACTATATTTTAACCCATCCTGCAGCTATTGTAAAAATACCTGTAACCTTATGAATGCAATATTGAGCATCTTGTTCATGTGTAGTAGACATAAAACTTAGTAGTTACATATAGCATTATATAGTGCCTTCAGTGATTTCATATAAATGTAAATACTGGTTTAGTTATGGTTGCTGTGTGTGAATGAGCCATTTTGGCATTCCTATACCTTTGAGTGAAAATTTCAATTCACTTGATTAAACCAAGAAAGAATTGTGTTTTGAGGACTAAGCACAGATCTTAATTGGCAGAAGATTCAAACAGATGTAGAAAATCATCACACTTTTAAACTTTTCCTCTGGGGTTTTCAGCAGTTTTGACCAAGAAAGGTTGGAAAAAAATAATAAAAATGATAAAAGAAGTGGAAGCTTGGTGATCTTGCTGAGCCCTCAGTAGCAGTAGTTGTATAGACTTTTGCTTGGCTGAAAGTTGTCTCTAAATAGCCAGGTAACTAATGACTTCATTCAGCTGGCAGATAAATTTTCACCATTGCTAAACTGATTCTCGAGGCATTCAGACAGAGCATTCAAGGCTCAAAGCACAAATATGTGTAGGTAACTCTAGATTTGCTCTGTCTGCTTTTATGAGAAAGTAAAGAGAACAAGGGAGTGGGATTTTGCTCAGGGGATTGCTGTATTCCAGACCAGCAGTCATAGAAGTATGTTACAAAAAGGCAGAAAAGTTTCTCCAGGTCTCATCAATACCACTCACTTTGGATCAGTGTCTACAAGTGAAATTGCTGAATCCCCTAGCTCATGGTGCCTTGTGACACCTCAAGACTTTTCTATTCCCCCATTATACAGAATAATATAGATCAAGGACCCAAAGGGTACTGAAAACATTAAAACCAATTAACACAAACTTCAAAATCACCAGATTTATTTCTAATTCATTTAGTCATTATAGATTTGATGTGCTTTGTTGCAAGGAATGCCAGAATGCAAGAACACAGAAACAATAGTTTGGATATTAGGGGAAAATTGTTCACCAAAATGGTTGTCAGGGATCAGAATAAGCTGCCCAGAGAAATGGTGGAGTCACCATCCCTGAGGTATCCAAATGATGTATGAACGTCGTGCATAGGGACATGGTTCAGTGGTGAACAGAACAGGACTGGGTTAACAGTTAGACTCAATCTTCAAATTTGGAAAAGACCTCTCATGATTCTAAAC
>VWYI01000988.1:2741-28275 GCA_013399455.1 Anthoscopus minutus | reverse complement strand
TTGAAGAAGCATGAATTTGGCACCTACAGTGATTAGGTAAAATCCCTTTGATTTCTCTGAATTACCCTAAGCTGTATTTTAGCCCAAATAAGCCCTGGGAAAAGGCCCTACACACCATATAAGACATAGGATCTCCAAGCCACTAGCTCTACCAACTAACTGTGTTGTTAAAATAATAGCAAATTATTCATTTTCTGCTTCTTGAGAGCTTAATTATCTTTTTTCTTTCATGCTTTGTTTGTTAGACTTTGAATATCTGGCTTTTCTTTCTATTCTACCACATGAAGTAATCAGCCGACTTGAAAATGCCAAGTTTTCCAGTGTGCCTTCTCCAGAGGACAATATAAATGTCCACTGTGGAAGAAACAGATTTTCCATATTTGGGGCTCTATGACATTTTCCCAAACACTCACACAGTAATATTTTAATATGCACTTACAATGCATCCTGCCCATGTTCATTCAGATTCAGATTTTTTATTTTACCATTTTTACTACACAAGAAGCTTGTTGTTTACTTCTAAGAACATCACACAAGCAAACAATGTAACAAAGAACTCTTTCAATAATGTTTTATTCTGATGCATTAAACAGCAACAATCACTAAATACCTAGAGTAAATTAGGGACCTTTCTTCCACATGCACACATTTTTCTATAATTTTTGCCCCTTAAGGAAATGCCACATTGAAAAGAAGAAACTGTTACAGCCAGCCAGGGATTCTCAAGGTACTATCCTTTTCTCAGGATCCCATTGCATTTTTAACTAATTCCATATGCTTTAGTGCCAGCAGACCGAGCATCTCCCCAGCAAAAGCAATCTATGCTGCCCTGCCACTTAAGCATGAGGAGCACCAGTGCTATCAAGGCTTGTCATCTTGCCTATTAGCTTGATGTCTTTATTCACAGGCCATCTGCACCACTGAGAGATACCAAGGCAGCTAATGTCAATATGAACAAATTCCTCTTCTTTTACAAGAAATGTCAAACATAGGACAGAGCAAGAATGACCCCAGGAATACCAACAGATGTTAGCTACAAGGCTTAAAAAGAAAAAAAAAAATCAATCTTTCCTACTGGGACTAATTAGGATGAAACAAAGAGCAAAAGTAAGAAAAAAAATCATGTCACATTATCAGGAGCTTCATACATACTTTCTAAGCTCATTATTGGCATATTGCCCCATGGTCTTTGAAAAACTGGTAAAAAAGTAGTTGGGTAGCTGGCACAGTATTAGAAAGATTTTCTATGTAATTCTCACAGTTCTCAGCTGAATTACATAACAGATCAAGACAAGAAAAATTATATATAATTATTAGCAAAGTACTGTTACAAGCAGAAATGAAGCACAGAAGCATTTACACTATAAATGCATGTGTTAAAAAGAACTCCTAATATAAGGAAATCCAGACATTGTATAGTATGTGAGCATTCAGGAATGCCCAAAGTGACATTATTAGATTTACCTGTAAAAAAAAGATGATCCCCTCTACCACAGATTAAACACCAGAGGACAAGATGCGATGGCCATTTTTGTGCCCATGTTCATAGGCTGACAATTATCAGCACTCCTAACTTGGCAATGAGCAGAAGGACAAACCTGCCTTCGTGATAAGAGAAACTGCCCGAAGCCTTATCACATATTTTAAAGATGATGGGTGAGAGGAGATGCATTAAAAGTATTTCCATACCATCTTTCACAGTAGGAGCTCAGCTAGAACTTAGGTCTGTGATTACAGAGAACCCAAGCATTTCAGCCCTATAATGGAGCACTTTGCTGTCCCTGCAAGCTACAATACCATGAGAACGTCAACTCATTTTCAGTCCGTATTCCATGCTGGGAAAGAAGGATATGGTTCTGAAGAACAGCTGAACTCTCTCATGGCCATGCAGCAGTGGCAAGATGGACCTATCTTAGAGGTTGCTGATCACATACACAGATTTTCAAAAACTGTGCCTCCATGTGTTCCAAAGAATTTACAGACAGCTAAACCACAAAAAGCTCCGTCCTGCACACACAGATCCTCACTGTCCAGCTTTATCAACTCGAACAAGTATTCTGCTTGCAGTTTCAGGGAGTCATCAATGAAATCAGCTCTTCTGTAGGGGCAGAGGTGCATATTAAGTTCATTGCAAAGCCAGCTACACCACTGAGGAGCGAGACACTTCTCCCTCTTCCCATTCCTGGCATTGACAGTAAACCTCAAATCCCAAAAGGAAACCAAAAAACCCCTGACACAATTCATTCATTAGGCAGCAGCAGTTCTCTACAAGGCTCTATACATGTCTGGAGACAAATACCACTGTACAAGTTGTATCCATAATATAGACAGCCTTTTATGTCCAGTGCTATACTCAAAAACTTTAATGAATATTATGTAGAGATATAAGTTTACTTTAGCTTTATTACAGTAGACTCTTGCATTTTGTCTGGATGATGATGATATCCATTGCATTGCAGGTGCTCTTCCACAGGAATGTTTAACCAGTCTTGGAGTCATATGCCTTAATTACAATTAATTCACAAGCTCCTTTTACGCTATAAACACACATCTTACAAAATAAAGAAGGAGAGCCATTCTTTCAACTGTCTATGGAAAAGGATATTAAGCTTTCATTAGTGTTACTGATAACAACAGAAACACACGTAAATATATGACAAAATACAAGATATGCACTACTGCACCTCCCTACTACTAAGATTCATTAGGGTAATTCTAAATTCAGGTAGAGTGCCTGAGGCACCAAGACAAATAACATAATTTGCTAATGTGATCACACTGGAATATTCCACCATGATACTGCTTTTCTATGTCTGAATGAGCAGATTATCCCTAAAATTAACATGCCCTTCATTAAGTACTCTTTGATAGCAAAATTCTATGCATTTTCTTGCTTTGATTTCCCCCAAGGGCTGCACAGAGGGTTAAAAAGTCAGTCCTGTCTCCTCTTGTATCAGACAAGTAATCTATATCCAGCCTTCCTTTCTGACTTACTGATCAAACTACAGGAAAGCATCTACAGTGACAAGAGTTTGAAAAACTGATAGCAAAGTTTGAAACAAAAAATAGTTAGGCAAACTATTTACAAGAGATGTTGTCACAATTTATCAAACTCTATCACTTCTGTTGGAACCAAGTAAGAGATAGTACTTGAAATTGCTATTAAAATCTTTATGCTACAACAGATTTGTGCATTTGCAGATTTTTTTAAACAAAAATAGAAGATAACTAATAGAATTAGACTTCAAAATCTGGAAAGTTCACGTAAGAGATTTTGGTTCACTCTCTCTGTAGCTTCTAGCGCTTATTACCTATATTCTCTCCAGTTGCCACTCTGTGACCATGCACACAGAGGAGCTTTCCCATCTCCAGTCCCTGGTCCACTAAGTGTGTCCATTTCTTCTCTTCATTTTATATTGAGAAAACCAGTCTGAAAAATGACCTTTTGCCTAGCCAATAAAGATTCAGAGAGTGTAAATTATAGCATATGGCAGCTGATTTGCTCAAGGGAGCATGACATTTACCATACCCAAGGCTGGATCTGACAGTTTAAACAGTGGCAAAGAACAAAAAATTAGTCTTAGAACCACAGAAGTGTGAGCCTTTATTCAGAATGGCTCCCTTTAAAACACTGAAAACGCAAACTGAAGTTCAATTAAATGTGAAGTCTAATGTTGGAGCACAATTACTTAACTAGGGCTGGCTCTTTTCCTTCTGTAAAGGGAAAAGAAGCCATTCTTCTCAAAGATACATAAAGCTGAGGAAAAAAAATTCATATGCAAAAGAAAATAGACTTTTTACAACTAAACTGAGGAAGATACTCTGCATATGCTAAAAAAGTTGAAGAAAGCAACATTATAAATGGCTAAAAATGGCACCAAACACCAATGGCAATGATATATAATAGCAATAAGATTTGCACAGAAGTAGCTCCTTCATTTGGCAAAGGGGGAAATTCTATTCTCTGGTTTCACTTTCGGTTTTGTTTTAAAAATTAACTGCATGCAGGGAGAATGCCATAAGGACCCCAGTGCTAACATTCTCTTCTCTGCCCGTGTAGTACTACAAAGATATTTTATACCATTCCTATGACTGAACGAAATGGTCTATTTATCTGAAACATGATACTTTAGAAATCCTCTTGCTAATTCTGTGCTGTGTGGTGTTGAAGGTGGAGAGTGTCAGGATACTTAAGCTGGGGATTTGAACCTATGACCTAAGAGGTGAGAGTACTCTGGAAGATATAAAATACCTTACTAGATAACCGCCATCTAATAAAAACGAATGAGGATTTTTATACACCATTTTAACTTCCAAGATTGTCTTGCCCTAAATGCAGCAGTATTGATGAGAATGAGATAGGTTATATATACTGGCACAGGAAAATGCTATACTAAAGCATCAACTCTATCAAGCCTTATCTGTACTGAAGCAAAGAATCTTCCCCTCTTGCCATAAAACACAGTGTGTGGTATTTTATCTAGTCCATACACACACACACTAGATCTACAGTCTCCTCCAGCATATCAGAAAGTGTAAACCAGTGGCGACAACATGACGTGTTGTGCATTTTACCAGCCCAACTTGGCAATGCTGTAATTCTTCAATAACTATGGAACATCTGCAGTTTTTTTGATACTTACTATGTTTCATTCCCATGATGCTCTCGGTATCTGTTCAGAGTACAGAAAGGTCAACCAGCCCATCTGGAATCCTCCCCATTCATCCATTCTTGCATGCTGCCTCTTTTGCAAAAGGAGTTTCTGCAGAATTTGTCACTTCCACCTGTTCTGACAGGTTATCCCTGCCTGACCTGGAGATAGCCCTTGGGGACATTAATCATACAACAGTCTGAGCTGTGAAAGAAACAAGGCTTGGCTGGATACTGTTACAGTCTCTGTCACCTACTAATCATGTCCTGTGACACAGAGGGGTTTAATCAGATGGTCAGGTTTCTCATTAATCATTGTGGCCTCACAATGAAACCCTTCTCAGGGAGATTAAAGTTTAGACGATCTTCTCCACCCTTGTTCCTGTCCAAATGCCTAAATTTAGCTCAACTCTCAAGGACAATAATTTAGGCTCCAACTCATATTTCCTACTTTCCAAAGGCTGAATTTTAAGTTTCTTATTGTGACTTGGCACATGAACCTTTCCAATGAGAAAAAAAAAAGCGCAAATACTTGCAGGGAAAGAGAGAGAGAGAGAGAGAGAGAGAAAGAAATATATCAATGAGGTATATTAAGACAATTCTCTGATGCATGCAGAAATGTATATAATGATATCTGAGCCACTATAACAACATAAAGACAGCATTTAATTGCAATTAATCAACCTGAATCTATAGGAGTCAATAGTAAAAAAATAATCCATTCTAACAGATATTGGCTACAAGGAACTTCTGTCCTGTTATAGTCAATGTTCTATCTTCCACTACAGCCAAATGAAATAACTTCAGGAAGCAAAGAAGATACAAAGCTAATAATCAAGTGATTCTAGAACCAGAAACAGCTGTATCAAAACCAAAACAAGACATTAATTTGCTTATGCACTTTAATCCTGATATTGTTTCTAATTTCCTAAGTTTCAAAAGCCAAACAAGCTCCAACACAGATTCTGCTGTCTTGGCAAGTTGGCTTTGCACTTCCTCCCTATGTTTACTTTCCCTGCACCATACAATTACGGGAAACACGTATAATTTTGCCTTCTAAATCATGAAACACGCATACTTTATCAACATCTACATCACCTCTCATCTTGGTTGGGGTTGGGGGGGTGTCAGCGGCAGAAGACAGACAGGATGGGAAAAGGAGCAGCAGCCGCCACATGATTAACACGGTCTCCTACCTGCCTGAACTTGACCTGGCAGTTTATTGCAACAAAGTCAGCAAAGAAACACTCAGTTCAAGGGTTACTTAAAGGCAAGTGCTTACCAGGTTCCCCAACAATACAAATCATCTGAAAGCTACCACAAAGGACCTACAACGCTGTCTGACTGAACTTCACAATGCCAAGCTGAGGCCTGGGGTTTTTGTTGTGTTTGTTTCTATTCAGTGATCCTCCAATGCTAGCCTAGAAATGACAGTAGGTGGAAACGCTATCTTTCATTACACAAAGTATAAATAGTGTAATCTATCAGCACTGTCAATCAAGATGATTGATTACAGGCTGTCATAGAGAAGAGTGACATATTAGAAAAGTTTTGTTAACAATGCCTATTGCTAGTCAGCCTGCCACAGAAGCTGGTGATTAATGTGTTGTCAGCCTGTAATCCCACACCCCTGGCTAATGAGGCAGGAATTTATCATCTTTACAGAGTGGCAGATGTCAGAAGGAAAGGAATCCAAGTGCTGGAAACAATATACTTTTTCTTACCACGCCTGACAAGTCTGACAGGCCTAAAAAACCACAAAGAAGCTTTGTGTAAGCACAAACTTAAAATGAAGAACTTTCATTTGGCATCTTTGCTTTAAATAGTGCTGCAAATCAGCCTCTATCCTTCAAAAAGGGCACAATAAAAAGCTCTATGAACTCTGAACCCATCCTTGACAGCTAGGAAATCTCAGGAAAGGTTTCCATGGGAGACAAACACAGAGCTTTCTCCGTGAGAGAAGCAGCAAGCAACTTTTAACTTTACCTGCGAACTTGTGAACTACTGCAGGACAAAAATTCTCCTGAGAGAATGCACCCTACTTCAACACTTTATCAGTTGAAGTTTTAGGAAGTAGCTCCCCAGGTCCAAACCAGTTTTGCAATACAGATTCACATTGGGACGGAGGAACACTCAACAAAGAATTGTGAAAATTCTGGAAGCTCTTCCTGGAGAAAAATTATGTGTGTGACACAAGCATCTGCATTGAGAGGCAGCTCTAGTACTTTGCATTCAAAATAGTTTTACATCAGACTGAAATATGCTCAAATTTCATAACTCTTCTCTCAGAGTATTTGAGAAATATTTGAAAGATTCTCTTGGAGTACTAGAAAGCCACATGGATGTGCTATGCTTTTGATACAGCTATGTTACAGAAAATTTTCAATAGAACATTATTGATCTGCTTAAGTTCACTTCTCCAAAATTATAGTGTTTGGAATTCAGGTTTAAAGCAATTTTTAAGGCTCTTTTGCCTTCAAGGCAACTGTTTAAGGAAGTCTCATTTTTGCCTTCACTGCTGTAAAGACTATAAATTATCACAAATAAGGGAAATATAGGAGGAAATGATCTGTTTAGTAAAAAAAAAAAATTTAAAAAAACCCAATGTCAGCAAATCTCATGCAGCTCATACCACTACTGGCTGCCACCATCAAAAATCAACAGCTTTTCAATTAAATGTATTAAGAGGTTAAATCTTCTGATTCTGAAATTTCAAATAGGCTGCAAAAGGGCCATATTTTTTCAAAAGATTATGTGCAGCTTAGGCTCCTGTCAGTCAGGAAGACAAGAGGGCAAATTATCTGTCTTAAGTTTTGACTACTGTAATCCATTTTTAAACACAGATACCTCCACTAATGCAGAAAAATGCAACTTACAAAAAAATTATAAAGAGAGGCAGCAATCAGGGAATAAAAGCACTGCTTTCTGTCAACAGCACCCTTGGGCTAAAAACACAGTGAAACATTGAGAAATTTAATCTCCAAAAGGCAGCATTCTGGAGTGAAGACTTATTTAAGGTTTATGAGAGGCTGGAACTTCCCATACTAGTCAGTGAAAGAGAGGTTTACTGGCCTATAATCTGTGCACTCAGGAGGAGACCAAATCAAAAACAAATAGCAATGCCATGAAAACCAGACCCTTCTTTTTGCCAACAATGGGATTCAGTGACAAGTTATGACCTCTGTGGAAGGCAAAATGTCCCTGACAGCTACCCCAGCGTCAACAACAGAGCTGCATTCTCTCTTCCATTTAAACCAAAGCTCTCTCCAGAGAATCTACACACAAGTGGTAGTTGGAACTGAAAAACAAGTGCAGCTGCATGTGATTTGACCTATAAATGAGGACACAAAAACTGACTTTGAGCCCACACACTTCTGCATGCTTCAATACATACTAGTTAGCCATTTCAGCTGCTGATAAACTGGAGGCCCCATGTCCCAGTTAAGCACAGGTTTGCAGATAAATGACTCATTAACTAATAATGGGACTGTAATGGTGAATTTTAACGTTGCTTTGAGGGAGGGTGAATTTTTTCTGCTTTGAAAAATCCAGACAGATTCAGTGCAAATATTTTAGATCATATTAGTCTAAGAGAGTACTGATGCCTCAGACAGTGGAGTGGTTGAGCTCTCCTTCCTTCTCACATCAGTAGCAACAAAATTCATCAGGTTTTCACTTTGCAGCCCCTTCCCAACCTCCCCAGTTCTTGGA
This sequence comes from Anthoscopus minutus, assembly GCA_013399455.1. NCBI lineage: Eukaryota > Metazoa > Chordata > Aves > Passeriformes > Paridae > Anthoscopus > Anthoscopus minutus. The sequence goes on along the minus strand of VWYI01000988.1, from coordinate 19,913 downwards.
AAAACACATCTCCTGAATCTGCATAATTCAAAATGTAATTGTATGTTCCAGCTTTAGCTGGAAATCCTATTTCTTGCAGAGATTAGATTAGACTCATTACTTTGGTATGCACTGACCTTTAATCCCCTTGGCAGCCCCTTGGCAAACCTGCTGCAAAGGCTTCTCTGGAAAGAGCCCACTATTCAATGCCCCAAGTTTTTGGACTATACTCTTTTGCAACAGTTTGATATGAAGAATTCTTTCTCAATTCCACAACAATATCAAAGTTCCACTAATCCACCTTAGTTTCTTGAAAAGCTGTCATTTGGACAACCAGGAAATCAGGACAAGGTTAACTTTTGAAAACATCAACAGAACTATTTACAGTATGCAACAGTAGTGTCCTAGGTCAGGTCATAATGCTTCATGGAACTTGGCCAAAAGCCTGTATCTGTTGGCAATCCTGCTCCAAAATTTATATACATTAAAAATACCAAAAATTTGGATTAGTTCTAGGTGTACACGCAAATTTCAGTTTTTCCTATGGTCAATACATTAAACGTTAAATTTGTTTGGAATGACCACTTCAGTTTCTATACAGCTCTTAGCTCCTGCACAGCATATTGATTTATCCAAAAATAATCTTTATTGATGCTACAACTGTAGGTGCCTCCTCACACTGAAGATATGCCTTTTTCAAGGTAAAATTACACTGCTTTTTGCCATACCTGAAAAACACGACTATTAGTAAATTTCTTTCCACTCTTCCACCTGCACTGAATTTTCTTTACTTAAGCAGTTAATTCCAATAGCACCTACTAGGGTTCTGACACTGAAGCAATTTCAACCAGTGAAAGAGAATGTATCTATGTTTTTGTGTCTTAACACTGTCTGTAGAGTACAAATAAAGCAATTAAAACCTATTTATGAGCTTGCCTTAAGGACTTGGACCTAATAAATCATAACTCTCCATAGAGTTACAGTTGAGTTCTTCCTTGCATTGAGTTATACAAACTTTATGAAAGTGGCAGCATAATGTCTTTTTTTCTGAAGCTATGCTATTATTTTGGCTGAAGAATGTTTACATTAAACAAATTTAATTTACCAAACTTTGACATGTTTGCACAACTGCATACAATTTATATGGGAAACATGACTTTTAAATGAACTTTTTCTAGTCTAAACTCTCTGGTTTCTAGGCTCTAGTTCTAGATTCTTGTACTGCACCAAAAAAGCTGGTTGCTGGTATAAATCTTATCCCCTAAAAAGTTTTCCATAAAGTAATTAATGACCATAATTTCAAATTGTGCATTAATACCTTCTAACAGGCTACATCTATCAAATACTGATTTGACTTTCTTGCCAGGTGCAGCACTTTGTCAAGGAAATAGTGATCTCCAAATTAAAGTTAGGGAAAGCAATTCCTTAATGCTGTTATTTCCCTGTAAGTTTATTTTAGTTTGTTTGATAAATGGAATTAAAATTTGGATTTCATCATCCTAAAGCATCAGAGATTGATTGTAAAATAATTCTTAATAAATCCATACTGTCTCCTATAAGCTGATATACTTATTATGGCACACTACAATTGTATCCAAACTGTGAAATAGACTGGGTTGAGGGCTGATTTTTTCATTTTATAAGATCACATCTGTCTAGTAAATATGAAGCAAAACTTTGCCAGACTTTCATGGTATTTCAGCACATTACCTGTTGAGTATTCTCAGTTTCACTGATTTTTCTGGGAACCAACAATGCCCAGTGCTTGGACAACTATAGGCACAAGAAATCAAGTCGAATTTAACAAGGTCTCTAAAATCTTGGATTATTGAAGGCCTGCTGAGTCCATACTTTTGGGGATAAATTCTGAAAGAAATTAACCTTTGGAGCACCTGGAAGAACACTGTAAGATGGAAGAACAACTTTTTTCTTTAACTACTATCCATAATTCCTTTTAACTACTGCCAGGAAGCCACTCCTACTAAAACTAGTCCTCTGTCACCATACAGCTTTTCTCAAAACATTTGTCCTACTTAGAACCATGGTAGAGGACAACATTAATTATAATTACCCCAACACCAGTAGAAGCTGTTTGGATTTATTAAGATCTACCCTCAAACAAGACGCAGATGGCCAGAGACCCCGGCCGTGCGCCATGGGTGGGATACCCCCTGTGAGTGGGGAGGATCCAAAGGTGCAGCTGGAGCAGGCAATTGCTCCATGGCCTTTTTAGCTGTTATTCTGCACTCTGAGAAGGCAAGGATGAGAGGGAGGCCTTTGGTTACCAGTGGCTTTATTCCTTGAGATGGAGGGCACGGGAACAGCAAAGGTGGCGATGCAGGGATTGCGGCAACGTAAGAATGGGGGAGGTCCAAGGGGGGTGCCCGGTCTCTGACCAACTGGGGTACCCTGGGGAGGGGTGAGAGTGGGGTGCAATCCAAAGGGGAAAGCAGGGGATGGGAACAGGTCACATGGACTAATAGGACGTTAAGTTTTAGGGGATTTCCAAAGGGGATTTCCAGGCAAGGGGTTGGCACAAGGGAGAATTGACAAGGAACTTGCTGGAGTAAGGGGCAGGCATTGATTGAATAGATGGACAGTGGGATTGTAGGAGGGTACAGGCTAGGACTAAACCATTAACCTGGGAAACAGCATCAACAAAAAACCTCACCACAACACATACAGATATGGGGACACAAGCTGGACAAGTCTTCTAGTAACTTCTCAAGCAGACAGAAACGTAACTCCCTCTGGCTTGGAATGGGCATTGAGAAAACAGAACTGGAATTCGAAGTCTACCAATATACCTCTTAAAATCTGCCGCAACAGTGCTGTAAGTCCAGGCTCAACCACTGTAATGAAAGACAGCCCCTGCTATATCAGAATTAAGACTAGCGTTCCATTGTTGCTCAGTTTTGCACTCCTCTCTTCAGTGTGAGCTGAGAGGATGTTCCAGACTGATTTAGAAGTTTAAACTCACCTATGCTTCCAAGTTATCAACTGCCTTCTAGATTCTGATGTGCCAAAACTGGATGTGAATCTTTAAGTCAAACATTGTTTTGAGATCTAATTGGCTTTTGGGGAAGAAAAGGAGAAATTTGTAATTTTGGGAAAAACTTCAGTAATTTCTTTCCATTTTCCCCCCCAGATTTCTCAAAAGATTTTTCATCTGTGGTTTTGTTACAATTTGCACGTTTATTTCTTTGATACTCTATGTAATAAAAATGATCCTTTGCCTAACTGTACCTCATTTTGTAGTTGTATTCTAAATGACTATCATTCAGTATTAATGAAAAGTAAATTCAAATGGAGCTAATTCACATTTGCACAGAGAACATCAAACTGGAGAAAAGTAGCTACTATTTTTATTTTAGTAAAATTTATAGTAAAACTACAAAGCCCTGTGATAAGAAAAGGCAATTATGCCAAGTGAATATTTAATATAAGCCCTTAAAAAAATAATCTTATTCTAAGAAACAGTTACATTTCATTCTCTTCTGAAACTATGGAGGTTGTTTAGGATGGCTAAGTCCAGGTAAAAGCACCTGAAATAATAAAGGCAACATAAGATTCCTAAAACTGAACACTGTATCAACACACTGTCCTTGGGGTTCCATAAATACAAGAAGCTCTGTAAGTCAGCTTGCACCTCCCTTCAGAAGTTAATTTCTGTGGCTATAGTTTCAGTTTCTTTGGTTCTTAGTACCATCTGAGTCACTGTTTCAGCAGAAAGGAAGCCTCAAGGTCTTCTGGATCCTCAAGGCATCAATTAAATATTCCACCAGCTTTGGAAAGCACATGAATATGTAACAAAAAATTATAATTTCTTTAAAATTATATGGTCATAAAACAACTGGCTTAAAGAATGCATTAAAAACAGTTTAGTTTCAGCTCATCTGTCATACAAGTACATTTAATAATAATACACATTGATTTCAGCAATATATAAATATTTTATTCATGTGTATATTTTTGTGGCAAATTTGCTTTTCAAAAAGCTTTATGCCTCTTCCCCTTTTGCTCCAGAATTTCCATGAATTTTTAAAATTTTTGCAAAACAGTTTCAAATTCTGTATTGTTAGATCAGAAACAAGTGATTGTACATGCAGGGCAGGCAAGACAAACACACATCTTTCCATCCCAGTTTGTGAAGTCTGACAGGTCTGGACATAAAGAACTCTTGGAAAGAAGCCACCAAGAGGGAAAGTCCTTGAAATACTGCAGTCAAAGAGGATAATAAACATAGCATTTATTTTACATGGCTGAAATCCAACAGAGGAAACATGTAAAATAAATACAGATTATACTAAACACACCTTCCTAAAAAATTAATGGAATGCACTAGAAATGTGGCATAAAGCTCACATAAAAAATACCAGAGATGAATTAATTAAGACAAGTAATCTAATTGCTCTTAAGGTAACACCTGAATCTATGTCAAGAATCTAGAATGAGGAAGGTAAAAAACACATGGCAGGGCACCTTCCACTAGACCACGCTGCTCAGAGCTGCATCCAACCTGGCCTTGGACACTCCCAGGGCAACAGACTGGCCTAAGACAAAACATAGTTTTTTTCCTAACCTATGGAATTATTACATTTTTATGGTGAGGAGGCAGGAAGTTCATACAAATCTGACAATAAACATTTCAACAAACTTTTCTATCTTTGCAAAATTTACCATTTCCTTTGTATGTTCCTATAGGCTTTGAGAAATAGTATAATGTTAATGGTTTTCTGTCTCAGCACTTGCATCTTTTTTATTATATTCCATAGTGCACATTTGTATGTAATATGCACCCATAAATGCATATTTTATTTATATCAGATTTTACATTATTTTTTAGCTATTTTCTTCACCATATGTACATGCTTTTGTGGTTTATAACAGCTGATTCTTGCAGCAATCCTAAAATCACAGGAGTTTTCACTGCACAAATAAATCATTCAGGTTTTGCATTTATTTTTCAGTAATGTCTTGGGCAAAGATTTGAGGTGGGGTGTGGTGGTGAAGATGTTTCAGCCAAGATTTATTTTTTACTGTCACATATAAAGCTTTTGAACTAGGGACCTAAAAGAAATTCTGACAAACTTACCTGAGTCTATTTTGTTCTGTACTAGGTGGGGGAAGCACACCCCTCCAAAAACAGTGATGCCCAACTATCTGCCAAGACCTGGCCACTGAGAGTAATTTCTAGCTTAAATACTAGACTTTTTTCTGAGTAGCCAATTGCTACTCTGCAGTCTGATCTTAATTGGGAAAGTAAATTTAATTATTTCTCTGCTGATATGGAATTCAGACTACTCACATATGCTGCAATATGAAAGCAGAATATTAACTCTGGAAGTTGTCTCTCATCAAACCTTCACGTCTTGCCAGCTACACATCATAGCTTACTATGACCAAAAGCAGATAAGACAGACTGCCTATAATACATACAGTGTGTTTGACTCAAGTGATTTACAGTAAGGTTTATGGGAAATGGTTTTCTACCATAATCATCCTAGAATGAGTCTTCTGATGAACAACTGAGGTTTAACTCAGCAGTATTATCTCCAGATATCTCACCTACTTCACAAAGGGACTGTGAGGTTTGTACAGCAAACATAGGATAGAGGTACTTAAACTACTGTTGCACTGGGTGTGATAGTTTTAATATTTTAATAGTGTTAAATAACTGTTTAAAATAAATTTAATAAAATGCAGCTAAATTGCAGGATTTTGAGCCTGAAATATCAATCCAAATAAAAACATCTTATATAATGCTGAAATGCTAGTTTCTTTAGCAAAACTCATCCATAATAACTACCAACTCTGAAAGGAGTCAGTCATACAATTCTCTGAACAACTAGTGCATATATCCTATTACAAATTTTTCATTTAAAAAAAAAAGTCACTGAGAAATAGTCAAGAAAGCCAAAAAGCCAGATGAAAATTAGTTCTGTATTTAAAGCAAAAAAGCTTTTGGGGATATCTTGCCATATTATAGATTTAAATAATCTCTTTTTTCAGAAAAAATGTTTTTATCTCTCTTCCCCTTTCCCCCATACCTCAACATACTTTCTTACAGACCACAACAAATTCATTCTTAGCCAGTGAAATTACTGTGTAACCCCTCTAAATACAACATTATTAAGGATTAAAAAGAAACATTAATGCAATAATGCCAAGTGAAAAACATGTCTCAGTAATGTAAATGGACATTAAGGCCTTTCCTTTTAATGAAGGGCAGGGGAGGCTTTAATTCTTAAAATTTGATTATAAAGAAACCTTGAATCTTAAGAAGAAATTCTGTAAATTTTTTCAAAATCTTCAACAGATAGAGAAGCATGCAACTATGAGACAAATTTTGAAGGGAAAGTGTTTTATAATATTCTCTCCCATCATTTCACATAATTTGGAGAAGCCTTCTATGAAAGCCAGTCATAAATGCTCCATTCAGCTGTTTTGGAAAGTTAAGTTCTTGTCTTTACAATGGCATAATTTTAATATATTTAAATTAAAAAAAAATAATAATAAAAAGGATGAAACTCATGAAATTCCCATTATAGTCAAGAATCTACACAGGGTGATGGGATGTCCATCCATTTACCTTTTGAACTATCATTTGGAATTTATCACCAGATCTCTAGTAGGCAAGATCTCATTACAACACTCTTCAGAAACCAACATCCATGCATGGATAAAGTGGCACTGGCCACGTAGGAACTGAGAAACTTCTCTTTGTCTCTTTGTACTTGCCCAGGACATCTCAAAAACAGGGACTTCATTTACCAGTCTTCAAATTCCAGTAATTTTGACATTTAGAACCAGCAAGCAATGCTTTAACTCCAAAAGAGAATCAAACATATATTGGGTAATATAATCAAAACTAACTGATCTCTTTTTACATGCATTAAAAGGCTGTGTTAATATTACACTTGGGGCTATTATAAATGTCTTACATTGCACACATTTTAGGGTACATCAAAGTTTTATCACAGTCATTATAAAAATGTCGTTTGAAACTATTTTTACGCTAATAAGATGGTCTTCAATTGAATAAATTGCAGTTACAGACTGATTATGAGTGTTACAACTTACATTTAGTTCACAGGTTAGTACAGTGATGGATAACATGCAGGGGAAAAAATTAATGCACGATTGAGCTTTATACTTTGTCCCTAACCAGGTTGATTTAAGTCATAAGTAAAAGTTGGAATCTTAAATCTAGTTGGAAGATGTAAGGTAATACACATTCCACTTGCTTCTGAAGTGCACAACCAATAACATCATATTATTTATGCAGATAGGGTAACACATTCTCTTAGCCCACACTGCAACATATTTTGTCTTAAATTAGCCTGTAAATCACAATCACAGAAGCTATTAACAATCATAAAGGCTTTTGAGTTTTACAAGGTGTTAAAAATGGGCCATTCCATATGATTTATATGAAAAACATGACTCAGATCTTCAGAGGCAACTAATCTGTAGATACGGGGCTTGCTGTGACACCTCTTGTTATCTTTGGGATGGTATGTAAAACTTTTATCATTCTTAATATTAGTTAAACAAATGCAGTGATAAAACACAACACTCACAGAGTTTCTGTGAAAATGTGTTCACTTTTGATAAGACTTACACAGAAATGTTATATTTGAGTTGAACTACTAGACAGGATTAAATTCACCCAACAGTACTTTAAAACAGGCACAAGCAACTACAATCACCTAGGGACAGAGTTCTTCAAGAGACAGAATTTGTTAACTAAGTGGTATTTATTGAAGTACAACAAACAAAAGTCCCTGACTTTCATAAATGTGTGTTAATGGGTTTGTTTTAATTGTTGAAGTGTTCAGGAAGCAGGAGGCTGCTTTAACTGGATTGTGCTAAGAACGTTTAGTGAGGACTTTCCTTCTGTGCTCAGTAATGGAAACATGGGGATTATCTTCAATTTTTGGAACTTCTCTGACACCATAAGAGAAATAAATCCCAACTGCTTTACACTTCTAGGCTCCTCTAATTCAGTCAACACTCAGCCACTTTTTTCTATGTTTTTCTTGGTTTTTACAACTTTTTCTCTATTATTTCTGCTCAAAGCAACTTTATAGGCATGCGATTTTAAAGAAAAAGGGATAGTGAGCTTACTATTCAGATTTTCCCAGTCACCTTCTCTCTACACTTACAGCCTGTTTTCACTTCTCAAGGGCAAGTGCTGCAGTTCCACTCATTAGGAACCAAAGTGCACATCTAGGGTGACAAAAACCCAGCAGATGTCCTCTTTACAAACCAAATTACCATATTTTAGTCACTCAAACAGAGAGAGAATTAGAGAAATAAAAATTACTTTTCTTTTTTTCATCTGGAAGAACATGGAGTTATGCTTGTACTGAACCAACATAAAAGGTGTTCAGAAAAATGAAATTAAGCAAAATAAATTTAGAGTTAAAATCCTACACTTGCTACTTTGAGTCTTACTTCCTGTAATGACCTTAATTAGAGTTTATTAATGAAAAAGAGAAAAAAAAGCAGTTACAAAGACGACTCAAAGGGAACTAAAAGAGGAGTCAATTATAGAACTTGTAGTTAGTGGCTCCAGAACTTTCTGCAGAAGGTTCATTTAAGAAAAAAATATCAAATGTATGATATTGAAACAGTCTACAGCATTTATATGTATAGGGCTGCAACAAGTACAATTAAAAGGGAAAAAGTCATTCCTGAAAATACAAGCCCTTCAAACAGAGCCTACATTTTTTCCAGAGAGGTTGGCCAAGGAGAAGGCACAGCAGAAGGCAAACAAACCTAAACTGTTGTGACTGCAAAGAAAATATTTCAGTATTGGTGCATTTTCTTGCACCATAAAAGTACTTTAATTGTGCTGTTCTGACATCATCTTGAAGATCATTCCAAATCATACCACTTATGAGAGTCAATCTGCCCTACTTTGGAAGCAGGGAGGGGCAGAGAACAAGAGATGGAAAGGGAGATTTGAATACCTTTGTTTGAAAGAAGCAAAAAACCCCAATTTGTGTGGTGGGAGTGGATGTGAACTGAGGAACTGCATTCATCACTTCTTACTTCAGAGGCAGTAATTAGAAGGAAGGAAAATTCTCCTTGATACTATTGTCTCTCAAAGTTTCTTTCTCTGGGCGATAGAGAAGGAATTTGAGACTAACACTTCTAGATGTTAGTCTGGAGCAGGGGGGGAGGGTGGAAAGAGAACAAAGGAATAGCAAGAATGGTTTTCTTGACTGCATAATCCTCAAATCATGGGTACGTATAAAATATGACAATATGACGGTTTCAGGAGCTACAAAAGTCTCATACTGCTGCCAAGAGAATTCTGAAAACATACCAGAGATTCAGGGATAATAAATATATATGAATTACCAGAAATGGTTATTTCAGAGGTATGTGGTTGGATAAATAGACATCCACACATGCAATGACTGATGTTGCTTATGTGGCACGTGTGACTAAACTCAAAATATACTTACCCTCTATATAGGTCTACAGGTCTGCAAAAATAACTGTAAAGTTATGCTTCTGACTTGGAGATTTGTTTCCAGTGTTATCAGAGATCTGTACTACTCAAAAATATTTTTCCCCCCTAGAAGTTAACAGTAATACAAGAAATCTTCAGCCCGTGATGGACCGCTAGCAGACCAACAGTCCCTAATATGCCTGCCTTGCTGCTGTTTCACTTCACTTCTACATGTGCAAGTTGCCTGTGGCAAGTCTTGGTACATTTATGGATATCTGTATGAGTCAAGTATGAATCACAAGATGCTTCTGCATGAACACTATAAAATATTAGAAAAGGAAAAAGAACAAAAGATTTTAAAGAATCAGCATCAGCTGCCATACAATCTCAGCCTAGCACTGCTCCATTGGGTATGAAGTAAGAAGGCAGGGCTGGCTGCTGACCTCATCAAGGGCCTAGCACCCACTGGAAACAACTCCAACATTAACAAGCAAGTTAATCTGCCTGAAATCAAATAGGCAATTACTATGCTACTTCCATGAATTTTGAGGCAAGTATAATTTGATAGTTAGCCATTAATAAACCTGTTTCATGGATCTTACTTATCATTATCTGATAAAGAAGCTTTTTTTACCATCTCTTTAATGTTATTAAATAAAATAAACTCATATCTGGTTAAATAGGGTTCAGAAGTGCTAATCTTAGCCTAAAGCAGGCTAATGGATTGACTCTTCCTCAGTAGGGCTATATAAATATTTATAAAGACTTCACACGAAGAACAGATCTGACACAGGGCTTTAAAAGACTTCTCAACATATACAGAACCCGGAGTAAGAAAAGATTTTGTAAAGACAACGAAGCTCTTAGCCTTCAAAAAACCTTCTCAAATCCTGGAGGGCTGGAAATAGCACACAAACTTATGTCTGAATCTGCACTCAAGATTCACATCAGGGCCACGCTACCAATCCTCCAATAGTGGTATTTTATGCTCACAGGCTGCCTTATGAAGTAAGGAAGTACAAGATTTTCTTTTTACCTGGCCCATCTCCTTTTCTTGAAAGACAGGTTTTACTATGGCCCTAACACAGCAAAAAAGTGATTATGCTATTTTTCTGACTTGTTTCTGGATGGAGAAGAACCAGCACTGAAAGCCTACATGTAAGCCAAACATACATCCATAGTAATTTTAAAAAAATAAGCCTTCTCAAATACAAATTACATCAGAAAAATCAGTATTTATTTGAATAGTGTTGAAGAGACAGCATGATATCCTGGCCCTACTGATAATGTAAATTGTTCCTAGCCACTGCATCACAGGCAGGATTTTACTACAGATACAAGGGGGTGGCCCTTCAGCCTCGGCCAAGAAGTGCAGTCACAGGGATAAGTAAATTATTTCTTTTATTCTCACCACAGCAAGTTTCTACCAACTAAAAATATTCCACCATGATAGTATTACAGATGAAGAAATGATACACCATCAATTTAAGCTCTTCTTCATCTTTAGATTAGATAACTACAATTTTCAATTTACATGGCATATTAGTATTTGATTAATCTATTTCTTTAAGAAAGCATATGAAAGTATTATATTTTCTGCTACACAGAACAGAGATATCATGCATCCATCTAAATCAGTAGCCCTGAAAATACAGTGCTTTCATTGTTGTTATTGATACATGGTTTGGAAGAAACGACTCTCACTTTTGGTTAACTGTAGTATAGGTAAAATCCTCACACAAACCTTTTACCCAGCAAGCAAAGCCAATAAAAGAAATCTGACTTTTAGAATTTGTAAAAGTTGGTTCAGCTGCACACAACATTTCAACATTCCCTGACTGAAAGTAAACTTTAAATCAACATCTCTGAACTATCTTTGGGATCACAGGACAGCCTAGGTTGCAACATAACTGCTTCCCAGCTGTAACACTGCAGAGAATGTTAGGCATCTGCCTGGTTCTCCCAGACCACATCAGCACTCATGTTAACTTAATTGTACCAGTATTACACAAGATTTATAGGGCTCGAATTAGTGCATTTGAGGTTTAATTAGAACTCCATTAATTTTCAGCAGTTCTCATATGACACAGCCTCAGCCAGTGATCCTTGGTTTCCCCTGAGTTCTGGGCAGAAGGCGGAAGAAAGACCAAGCTATAAAGGACAAGACAACTATTGGCTTTGTGTACAGCAGCTTTTAAAAGCCAAACCATATTCCACTAGGGGTTTATCAAATCAAAAAATAGACTTCCCACTAGCCAAAATGTGACCTCAAGAGGACAAAGCAAGTAAGTTCTCTACCAACAACATATCTATTCATTTCTGCTTGCAGGGAGGTGCAGGAAAGAGTGCAGCAAAAGAGCATTTCACATAAACAACAAGTCTTCAGAAGTTCTCTCCAGAGAAAATGGTCAACATATAGGGCAGAAAAAGACCCAAAAAGCTATGCTGCTGTTGCCTTTAAATCAGAAGTTGTTATGAAAAATAACATATCTAGTTTCATGTTAAAAAATAATTCAGGAAAATAATATTCATTCTATCTTTTTTTTTCCTTACTTTGCAACTGCCAATGGCCTTGCAGCAATGCTTCCCAGAAAGTTAGGTGAGTCCTGTACCGAGAAACCATGCAGCATTCTGGCCTAGCACATGAGCTCAATTTGAAGACATTTTTCTACCAACAATCTGAATTCTTTTCTCACCCTTTACAAGATGTCTACTGTCAGAGATAAACAATAAAATCCAAAGTATTCCTCAAACTCAAAGTATAGCTGCTATAACCTGTATAGATGCTGTTGAAAATCTTGCCAATGTAGCACTTGTTTATATTTAGAGAATGATTGGTTGGTTGCTTTGAAACTAGAACAACACATGCAGACATTTAAATGAGTTCTGCTTTGGAATGACCATTTGACACAGATCTACATTTGTTTATACTGGTCACACAGCAGACTACCCCTTCAGGCCCTCCTCAACAGACATAAAAGTGCATTCAAAGGTTTTCCCCATGTGAAATAAAAATTTTGTGTCACACATACAGTGCTTTTGCCCAGCCTGTTAGAGCATTCCATCTTTCAAAATTGCATACAACATCTTAGACTTGTTATTTAGAAGAAATAGCCCTGTAGAGTCTTACTCAGACCATAAAGATAGGAAAAATCATCACATAAGAAGGGAAAAATCTGGGAGGTATTATACAAAAGCAAGATAACTAAAAATTTGAGCAGTCCTGGGGCATTGAGTTAAGATTGTGGCCTGTTAGACTTCTCTTGAACAATATGCAATATGAAGGAAAGCACAAAACTCCTGCTAAAATGCATGCAAAGCGAGCAAGTTCTCCAAGAACAGCTCTAAGACTCAGCAGCAAATATATTTTATGCTTTATGTTCAACAATCCACTGGACTGGACCTGTAGCTAACTGCAAAAGATGCAATTGACACCCTATTTTAAACTCAGAAATAATATTTTTTTCTACTGAATTATGTACAGTTTCTTCCAGTTTATGCTTGATGGGCTTGATGAAAACAGGTAGAATAGGAACATTCACTGCCTCTCCTACTCCATTCTTCTTCCTAGACAGATTTCTCTTGTGTTAGTGCCTTCACCTTTCACTTTAAAGCCAACATTTATGTCACATTGTGTGTGTGCAATTACTAATAATAATAGGCTGACTACTTACTCATATCTAAACATTTTACATAAATTTCCAATCATTGGTGATTAGGTAGTACATAACATAATGACACGTGCTTAATGAAAAATAAAGCAACACAAAAGAGCAAAAGAATTATTATCATATAGACTCAAAACTTTACAATCAGAGTCACAAGCCAGAGTCAGGTGGCAACATAATGCAAGGAGTAATACAGCAGCTGTAGCAATAAAACCCAACAATTCTCATATATCTGCCAGAGTGGATCCACCTTCCTGCTTACAGGAATTGTGAGTTAAACTTTGTCACATTTGTGTAATTCCGCTGGAGAAGGACCCTGACTCCACAGCACAGCTGGAGATAGCTGTGTAGTATTCAAATAAAATGGGTTTCTCCCTTGTTCATATGCTTTCTGTATGTAATCACACTAATAGTCCTTTTGAGAAAACCCTCTAGAAAATAATTAACTTTAATAGCTATTCTACAGCTAACGCTGCACAATTGGGTGGCAAATATAACTGAGATCTCTACAGCAAAACTGGAGTCTTCAAAAGAATTATAAGAAAAAAGATTACAGGTTCAGCACTGCTTCTGGGGTAGAATGTATATTTGTGATAAATGTATAAAATCCCCTAAAAACTACACCCATTGAAACTTCATATTTAGCCTGATTTGCTTTCCAAATCATATAGACAGCACAGTTGTGTACAATCTTTAAACAAGTACAACCACAGAGAAATGCTGAGAGATTTAAGAGAAATAAAAGCATGATCAGCTAGCTTGTAATCTTCTTTTCTCTTATTCTCCTCCCTATAGCTGCATTAAATTGCCTGTTGAGAACAATAACATACTTGTGCTTTTATAGGTGAAATTATTTGTATTATGTAAAGATTTGACTAACAGAGTAAAGAAGCATTCAAACTGAGCTGGATTACATGCTGTTAATAATTTTCTGGATGCTCTAGGGGACCCATAATTCTGGAGGAATAGAGATTAGCATTTGAATATATACTTTGCAATACATCTCTAAGTAGGCTTTTTAAATTTAGTTTTGGTCATTTTTCTAGAACCACACTAACCAGAAATCAAATTATTGAAAGCATTTTGAAGGAAAAAGTACACCACAATCAAGTTTTTATGCCCTACCTCCCTAGACACTTTAGAGTACACAGAAGAATCTGTCTTTTCACAACTCCCACACCATTCCAATAGCCTTCTTTAGAAAATCAGACTACCTAGAAAATGTGAACAGGCTTGCAGTATTATTCTGGGCATGTGGAACAAATAGAGGAACTCAACAAGCAAACAAGAATTTGCTGTTCTGAGCAAAAGCTCAAGCAAACTAGAAAGATGGTTTGTTGTGGGCTAGCTTGTGTCTCAGAATGTACTGTCAAAATGCACTATTTTCACAAATTTAGTAGAACACCTCCAACTGCACAAAAATACCCCTTAAAATATGGTAGCATTCTTTTGTTATTAACTTCAGCATGGACTGGACTCCCACTTCGCTGTTCTCATGAAACAATGAACTCTTTTGGCCACCATTTGCTGAACACTGAAATCTCTTGTAAATTTTGCATGTTTTTTCACTTCTATATTTTCATGATTTTTGAAGCACTTGGTACTTCAGAACAGTCTTAAAGTACATAACTCTCTAATGAACATCATATTTTCTGACAAACTCAACTGGGAAGCATGTTGTAATATTTCTTTTTAATAAATTACTTTTCTTAGTATTATAGGGTTTGCCTAGCAAGCACAGATTCTCTGGACAAAATATACTTTCCATGACCTTTGCTCCTCAGTTATAATTAGTTGTCTGGTCCCAGTTGCTTACAATGTAAACAAAGACTGATAAACCCACATTGGCTGCACGTATTTATTACATTACAACTCAGCTGCCAAATGTCTAACCGTTCTAATAAAAAACTATTTTCTAAGGTTTATGTTTTATTGCATGTGTGACTCCCTTATTGGTTAGCATTTTGGAGTTGTGGAAAAGGTTATGAATTTAGAAACTAACTGCATTCATATCATATTTAAAACTTAATGCTATTTTATTAAAGACATATGGGCCTCCAAAGTACACATATTAAATGTCATGTAAGAAAAGTAGCAGTTTAAATCATGGTCAAATTCATTTTTGACGTGACTCTTGAGGCTTCCCAAGATCTGAACTATTTCTTTGTAAATCTGGCAGTTTAACCACACTCATAAATCACTTTCAAAGCATATTATTTCTTAATTTTACTGCATTAGAGAGCATTTGGCCTACACAGTGAACTGTTTGTAACTGTTACATGAGCAAAGTTGTGTGTTTAGTCTTATAACGTGTGAAGAAAAAAGTCTTACTTTCTTAGTCCTGAATTTACCTTTTCTTTTAACCCAAATGATGCATTTCCTAATGAAATGCACTGGAATAAGATGCATAGAATGGTTTGCTGTACTGACGTAAGAAAAAACTTCTTCAAGTTCATAAGTTAGCATCACAAAGGCAACAGTAATTTAATCATTAAGCAAATATCCCACAGATTCTTTTACAAGAAGGAATGCCTAAGGTTTTCAAACCCCACCAAGGCTGAAAGAGAAATGAATCATCTTTGGGACAATACATATGCCTTTACTGAGGTCCTTGATGTAAATACATTTAATACATTAGAACTGAAGCATACCTTATATACATCTGAAAATTAAATTCATATCACTTATGGGCAGATTCCCTGTTTGTTAAAGTCTCAAGGAAACCTACCTCTAAAAGAGATCACAGAACAGAATTCAAAGAGACGTCATTTTTTAATTGAATTGACATTTTGAATGTGATTGACATTTTCCTCATTTTCAGAATTGTTTCTAGTTACGGAGTTAATTACAATTTGTATGTATTCCTATGAACATTTTTGAATTAGGGCAACAGTTTACTGCAAAAGTTTTATCTCACTAATTCCCTCAAAGAGAACATCAGTCCTCAATCAAAAATATTTTTTAGCTTTTTATCCACACAATGAATTTCCCCTGAAACAAAGGTCCATAAGCTAAGTCACTAAATCTTAAAGATTTTATGCCAGGTCCATTGTCCATTTGTAAGATGGACAAAATTTAAGTAATGTTAGCATCAGCTTCAGTTAACATTCAAGAGCTGGAACCAGAATCTGTAACTTCAATGTGATTTTAAGGAAACAGATGAAACTGCACTGCATTCTTTTTTCTTTGACAAAGGGAGCAGTTTTGGAAACTCGGAAGCAAAAGCATTCAGGATTTCTTACAAAACAGCCCTTTGGCCTATACATTTCTGGTAAGGGTGGAGACAAGGGAAGAAATATTAGCCCTTCTCTGAAAAGAAATTATTAGCATTTTCTTTTTCCTGAAATAATTCATAAACCAGCTTTAAATTGGTCATATTCTTAGTCACTAATGAAGAGAGAATGACTGATATGCTTGAGCTTTTAGGAGATGACCTCATCACAGCCCTATCTGACTCTTGGACCACACTCTGGCTGATGTTAGTGAAGGGAAGGATTATTTTTTGTAATGCTCTGGTGTTCTTGACCTGCCAATATTTCAAGCTCACAATCTCTCTTTTAGCACAACAGGAAAGGCAGGATTCAGCTGCTTAAAAACAAGTTTCTACTGCTGTTTTAGCCACTCTAGAGTATCCGTGCCCGGTCTCCCATGGCGGCTTCAAAAAAACTTACATCTCCTATGTAAGACACTAATCTGTCATCCCTACAGGGGTCTGCTGTATACTTTAGAGTGTCTAAAATGGCACCAGGCTACTATTTTGAGGCATTTTCACTGTTTCCAAAGTGATTATATTAATATTAATGCATTCATTTTACCTTTATTTCAGTTCCTGTCCTCTCTGACTCCATCCATCTGACCATAGGAATGTTAAAAAAAACAAAAACCTAGCATTCATTTCATGACAAGATGCTATACGGTGTGCTTGCACCACATTTTATGTGATGAAGTCATGGTTCTTTAGTTGTTCCTTGCTGCAAGAGATGCTCCTGAGAAAATCACAACAACAAATCATCTTTGTCTTCACTGGCAGTGGCCCTTCTGACCATGTTTATCTCCAAC
>VWYI01000961.1:0-44675 GCA_013399455.1 Anthoscopus minutus | reverse complement strand
ATATTTCCATAATTATTTTATGGCAAAAAGCTGTATGGGAGTGAGGTGATGTGCTTTGGAGCTGCTCTTTGAAGCTTTCAGCAGCAAGAGGCTTCCTCCCTAGCATGTGTTTTAAATGTTTTGCTGGATTACAGTCCACCTGCACAGAACTGCTCTGACCTTTTTACCCTTCCAATATTTTAAGCATTTGACCTGTTTTCCTTCCTGCAGTTTTGCTTCTGAGAACACTCTTGAAATAATTATGTAAATGACATCTTAATGCATTTTCACTGCCACGTGCATTTTCAGCCCCCTTGTGATGTTATCTTTTCACAATGCCAGAAAAACATGAACCAGATGTGCTGAACACAAAATACTGCTGCAGGAATTTCCCTCACAGCAATTGTGATATGCAGGTTCTTAGAGGCTTGCCATGAAGCAATAAGGCTACTTTTAATGCAAGAATATTACACAGGTAATAGAGTTTGAAGAGTATTAAATATGTATATATATTTACTGTGCTGAGTATTACTGGTCTACAAGAAAACACTTCAACAGTGAAATAAAATCCAACACAAAATGTCCTTGCTATTCTAAAATTTGCCACTACCATTATGGATTTCTTTAATATTTATAGGTAGTTGATTTTCTGCATTCATTTATTATGTAAGTACAGTATAAAGGTGAATAGCACAAGCTGAGCTGCAGACTGTTGGCATCCCACATAATTGCATATTGACATTCATCAGTCGACTTTTGAAATTGTGCTAACAGACTAAACATTAGTTCTATATTTGACTGCTGAAGACCTTTGGCTTAGACCCCCTGAGTGAAAGCACAACCAAGTCTTCCAGTCAAATTATCTCTTGCTTGTGACAAATTGTTTATGTGTGTTGGACTCTTTCCTAAACAGCATCCTCTCTTCACAATCCCACTCCACAATCAAAAGTGGCAATAGCGCTGGCTCCATTCTATTACTCTTCAGCAAAGAAGCTTGTTTCTATCAATTTTCTTTATTGTTTGACTTGCTTAATATACTGACCAGTGCTGAGGCCCTTAACCTGTCCTGAAACTCACAGGGTGAAGCAGGGTTCTGCAGACAGTCCTTTGCCATGTACCCAAGACTTTTGCCAGTAACGCTAATGGCAAGTGAACTGCCCTTTTTCTTCTTCTGCATCAAATCCATGTCCTGCCATAAAACACAGTAAGAATATGAAAGACATCTGCAGAGTGATTGCAGTTCCTACTAAGGTCACATTCTATGTCCTGTGATTCAACCCAGTGAATTATAAGGTGAGGCAGTGCTGGTGGCACCTATGCTTCCATGTAGGTCTCCTTAGTCACTCATCATTTGTAAAGAGGTCTTTATCATGGTTGCCTCACAGACTCTAGGTTTTTTTAGAAATGGCATGAATACTGTGACTACAAAGAGGACAAAAAGGGGTAAAGATCTGTAAAGGGATTGCTAGAAAAAGTCATAGTTTGACTCAATGCATTAAACTCTTAAAGATACAACATTAAAGCATTTTTTATTGATTTTTGCAGAGACATTGAAAGCTCCTGCTTCGTGGCTTCAGTGTAGATTTTTCACCTTTCACTTTTTAATTATGTTTATACTGGGCCTGAGCCTTGCCCCATAAAACCTGCCACAGACTTGGATGGTTATTCTATCTTTTGACAAAATGTTGGGGTTGGCCGCGAGCTCCCACGCATCTGCCATCTGACGTCGGTGAATTATAGCTGGATTAGACATGCCATGTTTTATTAGCTTAATGGTAGCTGCCTTAGAGAAATCTGCACTCCAGTGCACAGATTTCTTTTGTTGTTCATGACTCAAACTCAGCTGAAACTTTCAGGATTCCTCTTAGCTCCAAGACTGAACTTTAAACAAGACCCATTAAAAAGACGCTGAGATGGACAAGTCAGTCTATAGTAGAGTTTCTCAGACCACAGTTTTCATATCTTCAATAGGATGAAATTTTCTAAGGCTGAAAGAACAATTTTTAGCACATCTTACAAAACTGCCATAACCATATGGATTTGTAACATATACATTTCTAATCTTAGTTCTGGTTATATGACTATAATAGTGCCTAAACACATTTCTGAATTGGTGTTGAATATGTCTGATTCAGACTAAGGTACTGTTTATTGGCACTTTCTTTATGATAGAAAGAGAAAAATCATTGCTATGAGCCATGAGTCAGCGACTAAACAATGCTGAGTTTTGACAGGGATTTGACATGGCTCTGAGAGACTGGCAAAATTCAGATGGATGATGTAGAGGTGTAGTCTTGCAGCATGGATGGAAAAGGAAGATAAACATGGGAATATGTCAAATTCTGGTTCTCTGAATTTGAATTCCCACTGAATTAAATGGGACCAGAAATCCATTCTATGTATGAATGTGTGTGCTTATTGGGGAAGGGGGTGGGGGGAAAGGTGCATTAATTTTACAATTCAAGCTTACAATAGTTGGGAAAACCAAGAGTCAGAATACTGTGCAACATCAGTTCTGGATTTTTTTATGCAAACACCTTCTGATACAGTCTCTGCTAACACTGGTACAGATTATAGTAATAACTACAAGGTTTAAAAAAATATTTGTAGTAGAACCAGGTAGCCAGCTTAGAGGCTAATTATAAGGACTGCTGGATAACGTATTTTGTGACTCCAAGTCACAAAAATGTTTTTTCAGTTATCTTCACAAAACACCTTTGAAACCAAATCCACATTCCAATAAGTCTGGCTTGATTTCAAGCCTCAAGGCAACGTTTTTTGCTCCTCTCTCGTGTCCCTTTTCCCCAACCCCTGACTTCACAGATAAATAACCTTATAAGGGAACCTTAAGTAAAGGTGAAAGTAAGCAAAGAGAAGGCTGTGGAACACAGAGAAAAGCTTGGTCTGTGCAGAAAGGAACTGAAGCATTTCTTAAGCTGGCCTGGTTCTCCAAGCCCTTTCCTATTGCCAGGACTGGGACATCTCCTGTTGCAGCATCCAGAGCCCTCACCTTGTGCTGCTCAACAGGCAAAACATTGTGTTCTGCTGGACCAGTTGGGCTGGCAATAGCTTTTTGCCTTGTAAGCAAACAAGCAGTGTTTTCCTTCTTTCAAGCTTTTCCTTCTTCCATTTGAAATAAACAGCATTTTAATTTTGAATGCAAGTGAAACTTAACATAGAAAAAAATTTGCTTAAAGATGAAGAGAGATGCCCACCACTCTGTTAACTTTCTTGCACTTTCCCTGCAGAAGTTGTTTCTGTCGATTTATTTTCATTTCAGCTGAGCAAAATGAGAAGAAAAAAGCAGGTTGACACAGATGGTTGTCGGCCAAGTGATGACTGCAGCTGAGAATGATTGTACAAAAATACACAGCTTGCTAAACCGTGTATTGTTTGGCTTCCATGTGTATCAAATGTCAAAAGAAATAAAATTTGGAGAATATATTTAGAACTCTTTTTTTAAGACTTGTTAAATTATTGTTGTAAAATGGAAGGGTCATCTGTAAAAGAATAGAATTGAAGAAAACAGAAGATTGAATTAATCCTGCATACAAAACACCTGAAAACACACAGAATAGTCTTTTAAACACAAAGTTAAATACCTAAATAAATGGTCTGGTTTGAGAGTTATTTGGGTTGTTTAGAAGTGCTCAGTACCCCCAGTCCTATTGAGGTCACCGAGAGAGGGGTATTTAAATGTCAGACCAAGTTAAAAGTCTGGATGAAGATTTTTGAACCCTACTTTTAGACTCTTGGGTCATACAACTGACCACATTGTATTTTAATAGACCAAACAAACTTAGTGAGGAGAAAAATTTAAAATAAGCTAAATAATAGTCTTCGTAGAGTTTGTTAAGAGTGCTGCCAACTTCAGGGCAGGGGCAGGCTTTGTCCACACAGGAAAGCTGCAGGACTTTAAATACAATTGATCTTATTTTCACTTAGATCTATCTTGAACCAAGACTAAGCCTAATGTAGACACACTGAAATCAATTGTAATGTTGGCTGTGTCATTAGCTAATTTAAATGTACATGCATTAGCAGATTGCATCAGTTCAACTAGATTGATCTTTAAATTGCCTTGTCTGAAGTTGTGCCATTTCTAGGGAGCCAAGGTTCTCGTTTGGAAGAGAGGGCTGCCAAAGCCAGCCACCCTTCTCCTACCTGTCAGCTCTGCAGAGTACTACCCAATTCAGTCAGCAAATATCTAAGTTATCAGTATAATCACTGATCAGCTAGCACTAATCAACACACCAACTTAAACTCATGAAACTGTGTGAGAGTATTCCCAGGAGAAAAGCCATTGAGTTATACACAGAACTACTACAATGCTACCAAGATTAGTTAAATTTTACCCACCATAACTTTGGACCACAGCAGACATATATACTTTTGTAGTCAGGTAACTAAGTCAGCGATGAATTTTGAATGTTTTAATTTTTTTCTGTTCTTGAACTGCTGCTTCTGTGAGCTCCAAAGAGTGATAACCAAGCATAAACTAATTTTAAATTGTGTGTCCTTTCCCTACCAGCTTTCAGAGCAATGTAATCTCACCTTCATTCTAGCAGGGTAAAAATCAAGTACAGAAACTTAAGTGTGATGTAATGAATTTCTCTTGCTTTCCTTGATCATTACTATATGAGGTTATTCACCTCCTTGACTCCTGGAATTAGTTGTGACACAACACCTTTATACAATCAGTTTGTTCTGAAAACCTGATAATGGGAACCCATCTGCTTAGAGACATAAAGGAGAATTCATTATATGCCCAGTAATTACTTTCAATGCAACATAAAGGGATTGCATGCACAGCTTCTTAGAGTTAAACATGCTGTCAAAAAGAACACCTTGATGTGTGGGAATAAGAGGAGTTCAAATATGTGATAGCTAATAACAACATTTAAGAATTTTAATAGGAAAAATTTATATTGTGCCTTATTGTCCCTGTCCCTAACTGCAGAGAAACCAACATCTTTGTGCAGGATTTCAAAAAAGCTGTTTCTGAGTGCCTCCACTGTAGACAACTCTTTTTTCTATCCACCTATATTATGACAGACAATGACTTGTATAAAATGTACATTTTCCTACAAAAGAAGAAAGAACAAAATGTCAGGTTTGATGGGTAATTGTGGCATTCCCCAAAGCTGCCAAACCTCCAAGTGCTGCATATGATTGAACATCTAATGGTAAGGTCATATGAAGAATACTATTGTTAGGCTCCCAAGCAAACCTTTTCTGTTTCTTTACTAGGAGAATGAGACCAAAGCCTTGAGGGATGAAATGGAATTATTTGGGTTAAGAGGTGAGAAGCAGGTGACTGGAACTTAATCTGTGAGGAGATAGAAAAAGAGAAAATAACAATCCTTTGATCTTCCTGACATAGTATCCAGATGGTCCTCACTAATTATATTTCCCCTTGTGGTTTTAGCTACCAAACATGTACAAATATTTACAGTGGACAAAAGTACATCTCTGTTTAAATGCCACATTTTAATTGTGTTTTATCCATGGAATAGTACAAGTCCAGCACTTTTCTGATCATATTTTCACTTTATGAGCTGAAGTCCTCCAGGGTTTTTTTCCTCCACTTCCATTCCATTTCTTTTTATCTTCCATTCTAATGAAACATGGCATGCTAAGAGACAGTTATTCTTGGAAATCAGAAGGGGTTTTAAACTGCCTAAATATTCCTTTCAGCCAGGAATAAAGTTGCAAAGACAATTAGCATGCTTGAGGTTAAAAATACAGTTAAGTGGTTTGTCAGATCAGGCTTTAAATACAATCTTATGCCAATAAATTCGGGATACTCTTCTATGACTTGGCTCTCTGCATCTAAGACTTTCATGCTCAGTAAAAACAAAACTATTCTGGATATAGTTCTGCAAGGACTTGCTGGAGAATTGTGTAGGAGCTAGATTTTCTGAAAGATAATACCTTCTGAGCATTATTAAATATCACTCTCCCAGAGGATTTACCTCTTAAACACATGTTGAATATAACTAGTCAACCTTGACAGAACTCTCAGCCTAATGATATTTTTCCTTCTTTTTTGATCATACAATAAAAGCTCTCACACTTGATGCAATTAAATATCCAATGACACTTTAAAAACAATAATGTTGATGATTGAAACTTGACAAAGTACAAGTATAATCCTGTCTCCACTGAGATCAATGGCAAAGCTTCTACTGTCTTCCTTGAGGCCAGGATTTTGCTCATATGTAAGGTCATTACATTCTGCCTATATAAATTCCTCTTACATTTACAATTTTTATTGTCAAAGAGATGATCAAACCTGCACTAAGGTTGGTAGAAAGCCAACTTCTGCATAAATTTGCCATGAGCAAACATATCACTTTTCCTCAGTGCTCCTCTAGGGACTACATACTTTCTACCCAGCCTTTCTTGCTCATGGCCAGATCTAGGAGCAGCACAATGACAAGTTTCCCTTGAAATGGAGAGGTAAAAAGCATTCCCAAGACAGTACATCTCTGACAGGGGCAAGATGGAGGAAGGAACAGCTATGAGAAGGCTTTACTGTCTTATTAAGTTTACTTTACTGTCATGTAGTTTTAGCTTCCACTGGATTTACAGCCATGTCCTAGCAGGGCTCCTGGGACAGGCGACCACTCTGGTCACGGGGACCCCAGGGACAATAGGGGTAGTGAGACACTGAAACTGAGAAGCCATGGATGCTCCATCAATAGATGTGTTAAGGTCAGGCTGGATGATGCTTTGAGCAACCTGATCTGGTAAAAGCTGAGGTTCCTTCCAACCAAAATCATTCTGAGCTCCTGTGCATCTCTGATTTCTCAAGGCTTCCCTTGAACTCCCAGATCCCTTCTGCGCTGATTCTGTGTGCTGCTCCCTGTAGGGTTCCGTGGCAGCAGGATCAAGTCCAGAGAGGTCTGGTGACCAACAGGAGACACAACCAGATGGGTCTCTGCTTGTTTAATCTCAAAGATCCATTTATTGGGGCGTCACCAATACAGGACTAAACTCAGCTTAACCCAGAGGCAGAGAACCTCGAACAGGGGCAGGGTGGTGGGATTTATAGAGGAAGGGTGGAGTTTTACCTTTCCTGGGCTTAGGGAATACCTCCTCCAAGGCAGATGGGGGGGGGTCCACTCTTCCTGGGACTCAGCCACGCCTCTTAACAATTGCCTCCCCTGGGCAGGGGCACCACACAGCTCCCATCCCTGTCCCCATCTGACCACTTCTGCCCTTGCTATCTCCTTCACCTGGTCCACAAGTCATGCCCATATTTTCCTTCCCTGGAGGAAAAGTGCATGCAGAAGAGGTGCAGATGGCATCATGCTTTGGGAGAGATGCTCCAAGCAGCTTGAAAAGTGCAGCCTGTGCCAGAGGGGCTGCCTCACGCTGGAGTATACAAAATTCCTGGATGCTTTCTAAAGTTCAGATGAATTGTTTGTTTAGCATTAAATGTGGTATAAATGATTATTTATAGCAAGTAACACTGAACTCAGTAATGTTTACAAACCCTTTAAGGAAATTCAGAAAGACATGGTTGAAAGCAACTTTCAACATTAAGTGCTGCATTTTAATGTTGTTTGTTTTAAAATAAGCCTGTGACTTTGCACACTCTCTTTTGGTGTAATAAGTTCTGCAATTAAATATAATTGAAGAAAGCTTGTTAATAGATGAATGAGCTTCTAATATTAGCTGATATCAACTCTCTAGTCTGTTAATCAGAAAGAATGATGGATGGTCACACGGGGGTGTTTGAGATATTGGATATGTAAGCTGTACTGCTACCTACTATGACTGAGTTTTTTCTTACATATTTCAGCAAAAAAAAATAGTCTTAGTAGTTTCCCTATGTCAGATAAAAACCTTGAAGTATCACCTCTCTCTCTAGGATGGATTTTTTTTGCTTCTCTGTCACAGACAGTAAATAGGGTCCATCCAAGCATTGTTTTACAATACTGAAGTCTGAACCAGAATAGTTGACAAAATCTAATAGATTGGCAACTGTCCTGTTATTGATCAAGAACTGCTAAAATAAAAATAGAAACCAAGGCAGTACCGAGCAGCTAGATTTGGCCATGTGGGTGTTTGAAGGATGTAACAAGCATTAGATGTTTCACTCTCATTAAACCTCTGGTGTAATCTTTATTCCTCCATGAATGAAAGAGGGGAGGGACATCGGAGCTGGAAATCATTCTGAGTATTTGTTACTTGAATGATATTTTCAACTCAGAGAAAATTTCTAGTTCTAAAAAATGTTAATGATGAAGTAAAAGTCCTTGGAGGATATTTGCCATTCACTGTCTGGAGAATTTAACCTCACAATTTAGCTAGAAAGACTCAATAATCTCAAGCCACCTATGCCATTCTGAACATTTACCTCCTGAAGCTGGCTGACAGAGATAAAACAAAACCATGCACTGCTTTTGTCTTTAAAAAGAAATAAAGAAGTTTCCAAAACCCAAAGTGCAAAATCCAGGCATATTTTAATAGTTTAGGAGCAGAGCCAGGTTCATACCAACATGACTGTGAGCTCCCTGTCTTCTCTTTCAAAGCCTTTCATGCCAATTTATAAACTAAGAAACAAATCTCGACATAATTTTGAGAAATTAATTTGAGAATAGCATACCAGTTAGGTTTGCAAGAATTTATTAATCTAATTATTCAGGTCAAAAATATGTATATCTGCTGTTTGGAAGAAATATGATTGCAGACTTCAGTCTGTCTCCCAGAGGCAATAAAGGAAAGCCTTTCTTATATCTGGGTTGGATGAGATTTTACCCTTTTCGACAAACAAATCAGATCCACTGGGAATACAGATCAGTGGATATGGTGTTTCATTCTAAGCTCATATATCCTTGACAGATAATCGCAAGAAATATGACATTTCGAATCCAAAGTGTCTGCAAATTAAGAAATTGCCCTATGAGGATTTTTTTCAAATTCCCACCAACAGAGTTTACATTTGGAGAATAAAAAGTCTTTCAGATTGCATGTCACCAGGTCTCCCTTCATGGTTCTGCCAGCTCCTTTGTGTGTTCAATTTTAATGTCTCAAGCAATTTTCCCCATTCAGGACCAGACTCATCAAATACTTTTAGATAAGATGATTGTTATCTTCAGCTGACAGGAGGCTACAGTGTCATCATAGAATTAGATTTTATTTTTTCTCATGTCATTGCATAACCTGACATGTCAACATGAGTTCATTCAGATTAGTTTATCCTTCACTGGTTTGGAATGGAAGTTAGCAGGAAGTCAATATATATTTTTCTATTATTTTCTTTAAACTCTTCAGTTCTTTGGTTCTGGGTCTGCCAGTTTGGAAATATACAGCCCCTTTTACATTTTTTATCAGTTTCTAAAATCTTGATTCTTGATAAAAAAGTCTGGAATTTTGGGCTTCAGCCCTTAAATTTTCTTCAGATATTGGTATTGAAACTGTAATTAGCTTTCCATTCCATGAAAAATGTCTCATGGTCAGATGTAATGCAGCTATCACCATGTATCAGAAGCAATCTGAGAAAATCACCCTCACATTTTATTTTACAGTAAAGCAGTTATCAAGGAAGGCAAATTTACATAAGTCCTTACAATTCTCTGTAATCTTTCAAAAGCAATTTCCAAAGGTATCTACCAGACAAAAATATGAAATAAAATGCTTTGAGCCTGATACTGCCCTGACTCTATGTATGCACCTCTCCCTTAGACTCAAGAGTTAGATCCACTTGTATTGGATTTTCTTTCATTTTTTTTCCCACCTATAAAAAGAGAATATTGATGACAGAACTGTCATCATCAGGGCATGAGGTTTAATTTTCAAAGAGATTAATACTTTTTTTCACTTCTGTATGGACAAACACATTAAGAGTTTTTTCAGGTACGTGTTCTGTGGTCAGTAGCGCTATAGGAATAATTTTGCTATTATTCCGTTTATAAACTTACCTGCTGATTTTATAAAGTTAACCAAGGGATAATTTTAAACACCAAGCTAACCCTGTGAAATATCCAGAGTTTAGAGAACTGTATGACACACTACCAGAAGTTTTGGTAGCAGTTTTGCTTTTTGGGGGGTGATGAAGGGAAGTACAGAAAGGTTAAAGACTGAATCACAGAGTTGCAGAGGGAGGTCAGTGGGGTCAGAAGGATTTGCTGCTTTCACAAAGGACACTACAATCAGTAATCTGCTGTCATGCTGCATGTACTGCTCTTTAAGCACATTTGACACAGATGCATGGGAAGCAATCTGAGTAGAGAGCTAAAAAAACAGTTACTTCAAACATATGAATAGCGCACTGGAATGATGATGTGAAAATAGATTTAAGACCAAAATAAACACCAGATCAAAAAAGAAGAAAACACTAATTACCACTATAGATGGCGAGCCACTTATACAAATGATGCTAGAGCAAATTCACTTCAATTATAAAATTAGTATCATTAGTCTCAACACAATTTGAATGAAAAGTTTTAAAATCAAGGAGCTGCAGAGGTTGTCTGACTAACATCAGACACTGCCTACCTGAATGAGCATCCACCCATTTCGTTTGATTCATTAATCTATGGACTCTGTCTCCTGCAAACCACATCAACCCTAACAAAATTAGATATTTGGTTAGCAATGACCTTTGAATAAGTAAATCAGAAAGGATATGAGATTTGTAGCTAATCTGTATAGCTAAAAAATACTGTGGGTTTATGTGGTTGATATTCAAATGGACAATGTTAGATCAGTCACAAGGCTTCCCCCAGCCCAGCACTAATTGCAACCCTGCCATTAGCGTTTTAGTTGAAGGTCAGTGATGGGGGAGGAGAAGTCAATGCCCCAGGAGCAGCACACTGAGCACCTAGCCTGGCTCATTCCTCGAGTCCTTATCCAGATGGGTTTGTATCCTAATGCAGCTGCTTACTCCTTACATCACAGACATAAATACTCACCTGAGGTGAATTCATCTAGCCAGATGAAGTCCATTATTTAAACAACAATCTATCAGGACATAAATGAGTTTATTCTACATCCTTCTCTTTTTTGTACCTCCATGGAGTACGAAATATTTCCACAGACATTTGCCCAGGCTCCCCTGTTGACATGTTGCTCTACCATGTGTGCCACAATATCTTGCTGTGTTGATATGACTGTTGTCAGAAGTATGACATGGCATATACGGCTGAAAGATTAAAGCTGATCTGCAGAGAAGTAGATTTACATCCTTTGAGAGGGGAATCTGAGAGCATCTCCCTTTCATTTATAAAAATGCAAAAAAAAGAAAAAAACCTTTAAGAAAGTACACAGAATTTTGTGCTTATATATGAAAATACTACTTGGGCTTTTTTAACGGAGTATTTATGGGGTTTCTTGTTCCCTTGTGAGAAGAGTGAACGAGCCTGAAACCAGCCCAGAGCACAGACTCAGATTGCTCGAGATGCCCAAGGGTGAGTGCCTGGGCAAAGCCCTGAAGAGCTGCCCCTGGGCATGTTTCCCACCAGGAGTGTGAAGGATGAAGGCCTGACTCCACAGCAGTCATTGCTTTTATTAAGGCTAAGGTTTTCTCCCTGACTTCTGCAACCAGAGTTACCTAGGGCTTTCTTAAATCCTTCTTTTCTTTTTTGATTGTTGTAAACCTCTGAACTTTCCAAGTCCCCAGAGGTATACTCTATACATGGTATATATCCTATGTATCTTATGTATCCTATGTATCCTATATATACTATATATAATATGTATATTATATATACTATATATATTATATATACTGCAGACTAGGTTGCAAGCTTTAAAGTCAGCCAAACCAGATTTTTATTTTACATTGACTTCCTTTTGAAGTCACTTTCATGGCTTAATGGTCCCAGTCAAAAGTCACACTTTTCACTCTTTCAGTCACACAAACAGATTAAAAAAAAAAAAAAAAAGGCAGCTCAAATTTGCAGCAAATATTTGGAAGGGGGAGGGTCACTCTCTACCATGTTGCCTCAGCAAAAGGGATATTTGTATCGATTCTATCCTTAAGAGTAATTGAATTAAAACACTTTCACTCGTGTCTATTCCCTCTCTTGTGAGGCCTATCAGATGAGATATTTGACACTGAGAAATGCACTTTGCCTGTTACTCAGCAGTGCTCAAAATACCTAACAATGCCAGACTGTAGCTGGGTGAAATCTGAAGCTGAATGTTTCAAGGGACCATTATTACTAATGGGCTTTTTTATTAGAAATCAAATAAAAATAGTAGGAATTCAAAGTGCAAGGAAGAGAGGCACTGAAGTTTGTGAGTAACATTAAATAATATTACAATTTTATGGCATACTTTCACCAGGTTACAGCTCATCACAGAATAGGCACTGAGAATTTTTAAAAACATCTTAGCATCTTAGAAACACAATGTAGACTTCCAAACTGAAATGTGGATTTAGCAGTCTAATTTAAAGTATCTGGTTAAAATACACCGACCACCACTATGCAGTCTTGCTGTTAAGTGACAGGAGAAAATTCCAGAGGCTGGGAACAGGATCCAATGAGTCTGAGGCATCCCTTGAAAATATTTATCTGTCAACACCTACATTGGCCCTCTGCTGAAGGATCCCATGGGGGATGGCCTCACCCTTGAACACTCTGCACAAACACCCACGAGAAGCCAGCTCTCCTGAAGGGAGGCTGAGACTGAGAATGGCATCTGAATGTGCACCATTCACTTTTCAGTGCCTGAAGAGTTTCAGATATATTATGTGCCTGCAGTCCCCAATCACTAAATGCATTTTAAAATTTCATAACAAAAGGCAGATGCTTCACTGCAGTGCAAAGCAGAGCTGAAAGGCTGTTATAGCTTCACACTGCTGCCACTCATGGAACTGTTAAGAACTAAATTATACAGAAACCACTCTAAATGTCCCTAGTACAGATGAGTAAAATAATACTCTCCTCAATACAGCTGCTTGCATATTTCAGCAATACCAAGAAAAACAAATTCTTTCCTGTCATTTGTGAAAATTTGTAGTGAACCCAGGCAGAAACTCACATTACACAGCAGGAGTATGTTTACCAGTACGCTGCCATTGTTGCTTGGACAATAAATGCAAAAAATATTTCTCAAGAGTTTACAAGCTTTATACCAACCTACTGCCTGTTTTTCTTCAAAAACAGGATGGAAAGCTCTACTGTATTATTACAACTTCTCCTTCATAGGTGCAGGTATAATTATTGGAACCAAACTAACATTTTCACAGTACTCTGTAAACGCACATCTTGTCATTGTGAATACCTATGACAGGTATCAAGTTGTATTTATGTTCTTCTTCCTGAAGTTTAACATACCTACAAAAAATACCCCACTGTGAGGATGTGAGGAACTTGAGAAAGTAAATGAATCAGATCAATCCTGGCTGTTTAGAGACCCACGAACCATGCTGAGACCTGGAGAAAATCCAGTAAGGGAAGGAATAATGCAATGTACTCCTCTTCTCGAGAGAGAAACATTCACCTCATCTCTTAATTGGGAATCTCCAACACAAAATCTAAGTATCTTTACATCTCTGACTGCCTCAGTAGTCTTTGCAACCCTAGAGCCCCTAAAATCAGTATGTACTTCATTTGCCTCTTTAACTGCAGGTTGTATGTAGTTTTTTGATAAAGCCTTGAAGGTGCACAGAACCAACCTCATTTAAGTTCTCAATCAATCTTTTCATCCCATTCACATTATTCTGCTTACAATATTTAACTTCAGAAAGAAATTAGAAACTGTATCATGCTTAGACATTTTTAGATACAAAAATGTCTAATAACAGGAGCATTATGTGATCACTAGCTGTAACCAAACAATTTCACCATTGAGAAAATGTCATATCCATCATAAGGCTTCCTTTTAGCATTTTGCACTGAGAAGTGAGTCTAACAATTCGGTGTTAAAATTAAAAAAAAATTAAAAAGAAAAAAAAGGAGGAAAATAGCTACTGATTAAATAGCTGAAAATGTAAAAGGCAGTATGGATTTGTCACTTCTAGCATTTGCATGGATATGTTCCTATATAAACACCAGCTCTCCTATTAAGTTTATTATCCATAAAAAATCAGTTTCTTGGCTTGAGAAGGTGAAAGCTAAAGTATCCCTGAATGCCTTTATCCTGCAGATTTTTCAGATCTTCAGGTTTGTTTGTTTGTTTGTTTGTTTCCTCAGGCAATGCTGCATTCACCTTCAGTAACTTGGGAACACAGGTGGGAAAATCTGACACAGGCTACAGTAATAAATGTTGAAGAGTGATGACAAGCATCTGTTGGGTTGCTTGGAATGGTTGTGGGCAGCTGCTGCCGCGGCACTGGGATAGCTCTGGCTGTGCTGGGTGGGGCACAGGAGCAGCTGCAGCAGGGGAGCCACAGCGACCTCCAGGCTGGGGGCCCGTGTGTGGCAGCAGCAGCAGCAGGAGCCGGGAAACCTCTGCTGCTCACCAGAGAGCCCAGGAAGGATGGAGCCCCTCAGCTTGCAGCAGCCAGTGTTTAAGGGACGGTGTTGTGCATGTTGGATTCAACAATTGCTGTAACCTGAGAGTGGTTTTGACCTCCACAGGTCCCACGGAAGAGTTACATGGTATCTTTACATCCGGTCACTAAAAAAAGTGTTTCCTTTAGTTGTCTCAATAGACATCACAGTTCTTCTCCTTTGAAAAACAGTGGATTGTTGCTGCTCATTAACCCTCTTCCTGCCATGCCATATTCCCCTTGCAATTGCCTTTTCCCAAGCCCTTCTTCTAGGACTCCTCTGATTCAGGTATGGACAGGGCCTGGTTTTGGTTTGCTCAACAAATATAATTTCTTTTACACAGGCAGACATCAAATTATTTTCTGTCATTTCACTGATCAGTGCAGTATATGTGTACTTCATTGCTATTATCTTTCTGCTACTCTCTGAATCACCATCACATTTGATGTATCTTGAGATTGTGATGACACTTTTTTATTAACAGCAAGCTTCCTCATCTCACTGTTCATCCTCTCTGTGGAAAACAGGAAAATACATGGAGAGAATACTCCTTCCATTTACAAGACTGGCTGTTTGATTTCAAGCCGATCTACTAATACAACTACTCTCCCACACTGAAATTTTTGGCAGTATAACCAGCATAGAAATCAAATGTGAAGATCTGTCACCATTATGTTTCTTGTAGCTACTCACTAGACAGCTAGGAAGCTTTTTGTTTCTTCAAGGTAGGACTCCAGAAAGTCATGGTCCTTTGGTTAACTTCTTGCAAGAGTAGAGACCATCTATTTCCAGCCATATTAAGTGAGAACAGAAGATGCTCATCAGTAACCACAAGACTTGATATCACTATTATGGTCCCTGAAGTCAGCTGTCAAATCTAAGCCAGTCATTTACATGACCTCTTTCATCAGGAGGAGAATGATTTCTTCAGAAGACAATTTATTTCACCCTTGGATACAAATCATGAATGATCCCATGGAAGGACAGTCCTTATCCATCTCCACTGAAATACAGGGATCCAGATAATTGGATTAGAAGACTAAACTGTAGACAGGTAGTACAGTGATTCTCACCATATATGCTTGCAGTGGAAGAAATGTCACTGGAGATAGATACAACAGCATCACCTCAAAGCATAATAGATACAACAGCATCACCTCAAAGCATAATTTGGTGTAAAAGGAAATTGTGTTAGGAGCAGCAGGTGTAATACAGGTGAGTGCTGCTCTGTGACCTCACACATCTTCCTCCAGTGCCCTCCTAACTGCTCTCTCCTCTCACTCTTTCTGTCTCTTTTTCCCTGACTGACTGAAATGCAGCCCACTCCACATCCTATGCCACAATTCACACACATTGACTGGCAATACCAGTTGTCAGGTGACTGGCACAGTGGACAGAAAGCACAGTTCTTGATCCTAAACTGATGCCTTTCCTCATTATAATTTGTTCCTTTTCCTCTACTCCACTGTATAATTTTGTAGATATATATAGATATGAATAGTAGGAACCCTTTGTTCCCATTTAGATGCAACAAAAGTTTGGTTTTCAAATAGATTTCAAAATTACAGACACAGTTGCGTAAGCCTTATTTCACTGGGAAGTCAAGCAAAAAAAAGTAGGTCCCAAGTGTAATAAACAATATATTTCCATCATTATCTGTCATGTATTCTCCTTCCATCATTTTTCCTATAGTGCTCCCTTTTCAAAAAGCCAAGATGGGTGATTGGCTAACAAGCCTTTAGAGAGTCTATGAAATACATCTCTAAACTGAGAAACAGGGTCAAGTTTGATCTTGAGTTTTTCTGATTGAGACTGAATTATTAAAAGACTATTGTCTGCTTTAGAGTGACATTCTGTCTGAACATATTGTACTTTGCACAGTTCATGAAGAAAATCAAATTTAATATAACTTAAATAAAAATAGCCCCATCTTTGAAGCTCCTAACCCTGTTCATTTGATAATATTTTATGAATACTCCATTTTACTGCTTTCACTACATAATTACTCAGTCAATTCCCCAGGCTGTGTTTGTGGGCATTTCATGCTGCAGCAGGGAAGAGAAAAGATTTAATATATACTTAAAAAAAAAAGCCAATGACAGATGCAGTTGCAGTTAATGTAAATTGCATTTTATAAAAACAATTTTCAAATAGAAGAGGTCTTAAAGTGGTCTTCTACTCTTTCCAACTTTTAAAAAGCTCTTCAAAACACAATTAGCTATCATTATTCTCATAACTGTGAATTATAATATTTTAATAAGCCGTCCTAATTTATACAGGTGTATAAATTATGTGTTACTTGGAAGATAAGTTGATTTCTCTCTCTTGGGAAATTTTTAATATACGAGGAGCTTTTTGTTTGTTTTCTTAAAGTGTCTGACAATATTTTCACACATATTTAAGCAGATTTCTTTGAAGGAGAAATGAACAGGAAGAAAATATTAATCTGTAGAATTTTCCTCCTATGATGTAGTATATGGTGTCCCTTTGTAGTATATTTTGTCTCTTTTTCAATATTTTAGCATATACTTTATTTTTCACTTTACATTTTAAAGTTTATACAATTTGGATTTCCTTATCAGAAGATAAATGATTGCTGCATTGTGTGTGTGCATCTTCTGTGACTAATTGGGTAGTTTTTGTTACATATTAAAAATCAGGCACAGATTATTTCTTGTTCTGAAATAAGATCTGTGCATGAGCAATGAAATTCAGAGATTAAGACAATGTTTCTCTGAGTCTCAGAATGTCATGTTTGCACTGTTTCTAGTGTAGGTTTCTAAAATTCCCCATGGATAGTGGGATTTCCTTTCTCTAATATGTATGTGTTGTATTGGTATAGTAGTGTTCTGTCTGTCTTACACACAAGGGAAAAACCCCCTGCCTGGCTGACCTTACCTGCTGCTTCACTACTGCTGTGCCACCCCAGGGTGCCAGCACTGGCAAAGAGCTTGTGTCACTCCCTACATTGTCACCTGCCCCTGCACTCAGCATCTGCAAACTGCAGGCAGCACGATTCATCTCCTCTGCAGAGTAAGGATCTCTTTGCCCAGGGAGAAGAAATGAAGGTTCAGAGATTCCTGGGGATATAGTGTTATCACAAGGACATTTTTTAAATTCTTCTTGCTGGACTAGCTGCTTGACTTCAAAACTACTGATCCAACTTACAGTGCCAGTGC
Organism: Anthoscopus minutus; assembly: GCA_013399455.1. NCBI lineage: Eukaryota > Metazoa > Chordata > Aves > Passeriformes > Paridae > Anthoscopus > Anthoscopus minutus. The sequence goes on along the minus strand of VWYI01000961.1, from coordinate 27,064 downwards.
AGAAAAAAAGTTTCAGATGTCCTCTGTAGGAAACTCCAGGATCACAAGGAATTACGAGATCATATATCAATATCACCACCCTCACAGGCAAGTCACTGGAACAGGCTGCCCAGAGCAGTGGTGATGCCCCATCCCTGGAAGCATTCAAGGCCAGATTGGATGAAGCAACCTGGTCTATTGGCAGGTTCCATGTCCATGGCAGGGTTTTCAGAACCTGCTGATCTTTAGATCTCTTCCAACACAAATCATTCTATGATTCTAGGATCCCATGACTATTACAAGGGATTGACCAGAATTTAGTCCAACAGCAGTAAGGAGGCAGTTCAGGACCTCTACAAACAGAAAAGAATATGTAAAACCTTAAAGAAGGCACAAGAAAAGTAAGACCAGACACTGCCATGGACACCCAGCCTCTTGAAAGCTTGGGCCCCCCCTCCTGTAGATATCAGCACTAGCAGTTTGCAGAGGAGAACTGCTCATCTGAGCTCTGTTCATTAAAGTTAGTGTGTTTATTTTAATAAGAAAAAGGTACTTTCTGTTATGAAATTTCCTCTGCTGTATTGTTTTTTAAGTTCATGCTAGGTGTCATTGCATCTGAGTTGTTGCTATTTCTGAGTTTCATGCCTGCTCCCATCTGGCAACCAAATTGACCACAGAGGGGGTGACCCTGTCCCCGATCAGGTTCCATGTGTATATTTGAACATTCTCAGCCCTTCACCAGAAACTGTCTCAGCTCCCAGCCCACCTTGCAATCCTTCCCTTTGAAGTCAGCCCAGTGACTACCTCAGCCTTTGCACACACATTTACATTAGAAAACCTTGTCATGAAAATATGTTTGGGGAAGAATGTTAAATTTGATGAAGCCAGATACAGCTACTATCTATCTTGTAGTTTTTCCTTTTTTGGACACTGCAGCTTTCATGTCATTTTACTGATTGCTTTTAAGAGCATTCCACCTTCACATACATGGCATACTTTTCAGTTGCCTTTTCAAGCACTAAGCACAAATTTGAATTTGCCTTTATGGACACAGAAGCTGGCTGAATGCCATTAGGAAATAAACAGGTTGCATCACATCTCCAGTAAGTCAGAAATATGAGATATTGCCAGCCTTTCAAGTTGAGAACATTGTGCATGTCTGCAGGGATAAAAGAAAATAGAATTTGAGCTCAAAGTGCCCCATGGGGGTGTTAGCATTCCAGCACAGAGCTGCCGTGCCACCCACGCTCCGCACGCACCCCAGGATGAAAGGGAGGGCAGCGGGGAGCCCGCGCCCAGCGCTCCTGCGGGGCTCACAGAACATTGTCACACCATTCAAAGCAAAACCCTCGCCAGACACTGCAGCAGTGCACTGACGGGTGTGATGTCAAGCAGCACATGAGGCAACACAAAAACAGCCCTTTATCATCTTTATGGGTTCTCAGTGCTCCTAAGGATGACAGCTTGAAATTACAGTGGAGAGAGCAGGGCACAGAGAGAGCGATAAAGGACTGGAAGAAAACCCACAACTTTATTTGTGCTGCTGTGTCTTCAGTGTTGCAGGCGTAGCTCTTCCATTGAAAATTAAAAATGGTTTCTGAGAGCTCCTTTTCTTGCTCCAGCCAGGTTGCTGCCCCACTATTAAACCCCTCAAGCTTTCTGAAGGAAAATTATACTCGCATTTTTAAAAAACATGTATTTGAAAGTTTTAAGGCAAAAAACTACATGTATTTTTAACAAAACACTCTAAAGTACAAGAGTTTGAAATCATCATTTCAAATTATTTCACTGTTGTCTTAATTTTCCTTTTGCCTTAATGTTGCTTCTAATATTTTATTATTCATTATACTGCTGAGCTAGAACTTTAGTTAAAAAATAGCTTTACCCAGTGGAAATACATTTTCTAAAAATTTCCCTAGATAAGCTTGACATAGTGAAAAACTTCAGGACTTCAGAACTTCAGAAAAATACTTCACCGACTTTTAAGATTTTGTATTTTTAGTAAGAAACCATTCCACTTGAAACATTGCCTCTGTCTTTAAAATTCATCAGGAAAAGTTATATTAGGACTAAAAGGTATAGTATATTCCATGAAGAGACATATGGTATGTTAAAATCATTGTATAAAAAATTTCATTAATTTCTTTTTTAAATTTTCTGTTAAAAACTCATGAGAAGCTACACAAAACATAAAGCACACACTGCACATAATGCCACAGTAAATATTTAAAAATTATCTCCATTCTCCCCATTACAAGGCATCTCTTATTTATCAGCCATTCCAGAGCAAGTCTTCTGCAAACGTGCAGCAGAGAAAATGAACCTTCTCCAGTCCTTCCCTAAGTTCTGTCCCACCTTTCTCACACTCGCTAGCCTGGCTCCCACAGCCCAGAGACCACGTGGAGTCTCCTTGGCACACACTTCACAAACCCCTTGGGTATCACTGGCTGCTGTCAGGACCCTAAAAGAGCAATCTGCTGGTCCTCTGGGGCACCCTCTCTGCTTCTGTGGCAATGGAGAGTCATGCACACTGTGCAGCTGGATCTGAGGCTGACTCTGCTCAGCAATTCTGTCTTGTCAGAGAACCTCACCACCTGTTCTTTGACCTCCCCAAAGCACCTGTGTTTCTGCAGCTGCTCTGGCTTTAACTGGAGTTCATTTCTTTCTATCCAATTGTTCAGTGAAACTTGTCGCCCATCAAGAGAATTTTTTTCTACAATCCTGCAAGCATTTTCAGCTACTTTGAGGTTCATTACAGTCACTCTGGACCAAAAACAGTCTGAAACTGAGCCAGAAATATGATTACATATTACTTTAAGTTCTTTTCCTCTCCACTACTATTCTCCCAGTAGGTCTCCTGCAGAGAGACTGGTGGCACTGCTGTATTAAAAACTGCCTGGTAATGGTGCTGGAATTATTTGTATGCAAATGCATCAACCATAAGTGGTGGAAACTGAATCCTGGGGTCAACCCAGATCCTGATACCATCACATCTCTGATTTGACCTTGGCACATGTTCTGCAATGCACTGAGAGCAGTAACTAAAAATCAAGCACATAAAGCTGAGGCTTTCCTGCAATCTGGAAATACTGGCCAAGTTACCATAGAGCAGATGTCATCTGCACTCTACCAGTGTCAGCAGCTTCAGGAGAAAGGGGTCATGTGGTCCTCAGCATTTCATTGAAGAGAACATTTTGTTTTCTGTCCGCTAACACTCAATGTTGCAGCAGCTGAAGAAATACAGGAAATAGCCATGGGCCAGGTACAGTCATAAAAATAATAATCTCCTTCCTATCATCACTAAAAATAGATCATTAAGGCATTTTTAATTTTCTTGGCAAAGGCAAAAGGTTGAGTCTTCTGACATTATATATCATTGGTACTGACTGATTTACAACACCTTAAGAGAAAGTATTTGACCAATTCAATAAAATGTATGTCTGTCAAAGATGTAAATTGGGAATTCATAGAGCCAGCACTGCTGTCAGGGAAGGCAGAGAGTACAGGAAGTACTTGGCTGGCCAGCCTTTGATTTCCACACACAGCAAGCTCTGCCATCAGCATGTCCTAACAATAAATAATGGTGTTTGTTGATACACATGAGTAGAACCTCAAAGAAGCATGAAGTCTGAAGTCATTAAGTGTCATTGTATTACAGAGCACAACACAGTGCTTCTCTATATATATTTCTGTCTACAGTCAATAAATCAGAATCTGTCATACCTGCATTATCCAAGCCATCTGCTTTACCACATTAAAAAAAATTAGTAGGTGGGAAAAAGTTATGATAGCTCCTTTTTTCCTCCTGTTCCTGTTGCTAGAGAAACCAGTTCTTTAAAGTATTTTCTGATGTCTGAAAAGGAAGCTGTCATGTTCCCCTTCCCCCGCAAATAGCCTGAAATGGTCTGTGTTTTATGATAGTCCAGTAGATGGTGGAAGAAGGAGAGAAGAAATCAAAAGCACTGATTTTTCCAACACTTCAACTGACTTGTTGACTGACCTTGGGCAACTTGTTAGGGGCTCCTGCAAGCATAACCCGTATTAAGGAGTCATAACAGGTGCAGAGCATAACACTGGAAGCAATGATGCCCTTCAGAGGTTGACTAAAATTGTCAAGCAGAGCACTTCTATGTTTTTAAAGTGCTCAGGATGTCTTCAGCTGCAGAGCTGGGTGCTGCTATTTTTAGCAGGCTTGGTTTATCACCCTTAAAATATTTTGGTCCAAACAAAATCAAATTAATGAGTATTGAAGAAAAATAAACAAATAAAAAAATAAAACCAAACAAAACACCATAAAAAACAAAACAAAAAACACCCCAAAAAACACTCAAAACAAACCCACACCTCCTTTTCTTCCTCTCCAGCCTGTGAGAGTGATGGATAAGATTATTTATTCTCTTTGTCTGTTTTTACATAGACAAATAGGGCTAATAGGTGTGCTAATGCTGCAGTGCTAGGAGAAGGGTTAGTTACTGTTGGAAAGTCCTTGGAGCTCCATCCATAAATTTGTACAATTGCAAAATAATTTAATAGTGTTCTCTTTGGAGATTTTTGTCTAACTCCTCCATTAATTTGTGGTGGTTTTGTATAAGATGGCAGGATGCACTGTTCAAATGCCCTGTGAAAGTGGTCACACAAACCCAGTTAATATTTCCAGCTACTGTCTACTGTAGCTTTTAAAACTTGCTATTCTTAAGTTTCTGCCTCTATTTATCCCTCCTCCTATAACTGCAAAGACCATTTCAAAAATAATCATTATCTGATATTGTCATTAATCTGAGATATGGTTCCCAAAGGAAAGGATATCAATTCTGTAAAACCCTCCTCTTACTGTCTTGTTTACATCTTTTAAGATCAAATTAAAAGAAAACAAACGAACAAACAGAAGAGACATTAGCCAAAAAGACCAGTTTCTGCCTATCCTTGTACAACAATTTACTCACTTATTTCAGGACAATGTGAAGGAAAGTTTCATATTTAAATTTGTTCTCTTAAATTTTTTAAGGCAAGATTATAAACTGCATCACATTAACTTCACATATAGGTGTCATGTAGAGAATTGATTTTACCTTGTTAAGATCCACGTGATACTCACAAGCTTTTCATCATGCAAGACTTCTAGAATTTTTGAATTCTAAGAATTCTTCACAAGCTTAATGACTCGTGATTTTCTTCTGGAAGCTGGGTTAGATGGGATTTTTGTTCCCAGACCAGATAGATCTTGGCCATATAATATTTTGGCAGAATTACTAGCTGGACAAATGTGAAAGAAAATTAATTTGCTAATCCTGTTATAGTCCTACTGTATTTATAGCCTGCTATAAAGCACATCAAGATGCAAGAAAACCCTAACAGAATACAGTGACCAAAGAAAAGAACATACCACTGTTCATATAGCAACACATAGTGTTTCACTGCATTTTATTGCAGTTAATATTTCCTTTGTAATTTTTTTTGTCTATTTTTGGGGGGATTTTTTGGGGTTTTTTGTTGTCTTAAGAAACATTTTAGGGACTTTGTCTGTCCTAGATGTGACGTTTAGGGATCTGTGAGCACAAAAATGTGAAAGCTGAGGATTCATTTCTGCTAACGTGAATGGCTGCAAGGCCAGTTTATAGGTTTGCCATACAGCAGAAGGGCTTTTTTTATGTTCCATAAATGGGTGAAGGTGCAGCAAACAGACCAAGGAGCTTTATTCCCTGTGCCTTTACTTATTTACAATAAAATTAAATTAAACATTTAAATGCATTCAGAATTCAGTGTATGTGTGTGCTCATATGTGTACATGTGAATATGTGTACACACCTGCAGTTTCTGATGCCCACAGCCGAAGTGAGAGAGACAGAAAGAGAGAATAATTCTGAATAGTGTTTTGCAGGTTTTTTCTTACACTTTAAGAATGAACTTATGCTGATTATACGCCTTCTAAATAATTTGCTATCTGAAAAATATTACATTTTAATACATAGATTTGTAAACACTTAAAATATCTAACATATCCCACATTTTAAATTTCTGTACTATTCCCTAAGAACGAAGGCTGACTTCCATAATAGAAAATATTATTGCTTTGGGATTTAAGGAGAAAAAAATACTTGGTTCTCCCTGAATATGCTTTGCACCAGTTTGAGATCCTAAGGCCAAGTCCTCTTTCAATTACCCTGACACAACCTTATTGGAGTCCATGAATATGAAACAGCCTAAAGGGCTGCAGAATTTGCCCTTTAATATCTACATGAACCTCATTTATTAAGATTCCTCACCCTCACCAATATTGTCAACATAATAAGTGAAGTCTGTTAAAAAATGTTCCATATTCTCATTACATAAAATGAAATTTTCTCTTACCCTTTTGCCCTATTATATACTGGGGAAAATACGTTCAATATTGTTTGAAATTGGTGTTAATCAGAATGAAAATCAGCCTTTGTGATGTGGATTCGATTTGACCAAACCTCCTAATAAGAGAAGCACTATACATATTGCTGCACATATTTAACAAAGCTAATGCACTTAAAAGGCTAAGCTGTCTGTCTGTTTGTAAATCCACTATTGCTTTCTGAAACACTCCAGCTTGTGACTTCATAAATTAGGTTGAAGTTTTTTATTTCCATTACATTTGCTAGAACTGCTTACATCTGGAGGTGGCTGAGTGGTGGCATTAAACTGAGCATTCCTGAGAAACCTAACCTTTTTTTCCTGTTAATCAGTCCCCAAGACAAGCTATACTTCAAAAATCTATGTTTTTATCATGACTAATCACTGAATAATCCACATCATATTCATTTCAGACACTGCATTGTGAATTATATTGTGTTCATCTGCCTGCACTGCTATTGATGTACTGGTATTAATTTATTACCAATATTCATTATAAGATTCCCCATGGATATCTTTTGGTTTTATTCAGTGCTGAGGACCATACCCTTTCCGAAAGACAGTGAAATCAAAAAAAGTGAATCTTTTATTTCCTATGGAGAAGAGAAAATCTTTTCCCCTTTTGCATGGGAGCTGCACACGCATGTGGCTCCACGTAGGAATGAGGAGTTTGAAATCACTCCCTGGTGTTCAGGACGAGCAGGCTCAACTGCTCTGCTCACCACAACCTGCTGTGATCGTGGGCAAGACCCTTATCCCACCATTCCTCCATTTGTCATCTGCTAGATGGGTTTTATGACAACCAAGGGTTGTGAAGTGCTCGATAATCTTATAATTGCAGCCCTCTCTAAATTCCTAAGATGGAAGGAGAACAAGACAGTCCCTGACAGAGAGCTCCAAAAAAAATGGAAAGTACAGGAGCAGTTCTGTATTGAAAAGCAACGGGTGCTTCCAACTCCATCATCTGCTGAACACATGTGAATTCCACCATGAGGAGTGATTTAGGGATATCTCTGTATTCTCCTTTTGCATAAGTGTCAAAAGCAGACAAGATCTATCTGATGCTACACACAGCAGTGACTCATTAGGATGGCTGCCCCTGAATGCCCATCATCCCAGTAGCCTTTCAACTACAAGGTGGGGACACAGCAAGAGTCTCAAAAAAACTCACATGTAAAGGGAAAATGAGCAAGTGAGTCATCTCTTCTGTTTCGACTTATTTAACGAAGTTAAACTAGCCTCTATGAAGACTTATTGGAGCTTTTCTTAACTAATTTTTTCTTTCAAAATCTTCAAGTTTTCTATTTGTAGCTAAAAATATATGAGCTTTTTTCACAAGTGAAGTGGCTTTGTTTTTTAACACATTTTAAAACACAGTTTTAATGTGGATTTGTTGTTTCGCTCTTGAGAGTTCATATAGAAAGATTATTTTTTACATTAAAGAAGCATTGTCATACAATACATACAAAGGGGATTTTCCTGGATGTGGAAAAAAATACAGATGTCATTTGAATCTCTTTGCAAGATCCACTTTCCATTTTTAAAAATACTTAGCTATTTAATTCAGAACCAGCTCCACTTTTTATCTTCAGTGAGGGAGACACCACAACCTTTCTCACAGAAGCAGCTCTGTCCCAGCTCCACCAGACTTGCACTGCATGTTTTTAGGGCAGGTTAGAGTAGAAACCGTGGGCACTTCAGCATAGCACAGACACCAGGAACAGTCTCAGAGCTTCCTGCAGAATTCTGGCTTCCCACTCCAAGTGATGCTGCAGGTCAGATGTCTCAGGAACTCCAGTTTCAGCCAGATCTCCCTCCTGCTGGGGCCTCAATCAAACATGTATCCCAACTGTAGTACTTAACACTGCAGAGCAGACTACGGCTCTTTTCCAGGTCTCTAAACACTGATGCCAATGTCTATGTCTGATGCAGGGGAGAGAGAAATATCTGCAGCAAGGAGCAGGAAAGGGATCTGCTTCTTACTCTTTCAATCCAGATTCCTCTTCCTTCACTGATCAAGGAAGCAGTTTGCAAATGTCAAAACCACTTGCAAGCTTCCACTTATTGGAAAACTATTAGATGGCAAACCTTCCTTTAGCTGTTGTTCCTATTAAATTATGCTAAATAAGCATGTCTATTGAAGCTGTGAACAGATTCACAGGCACACACAATGTGTCAAACTCTCAACTGTTTCTACAGAATAAGCTTAAGCACTCCATTTTGCTCTATACCATGCAAAGCATCCTTTTGAGTATTGAGTTTTAGTGTGACAAGTCCAAGTCTCATAGCACTTCACATCTCTTTGAGCACCGAGCACATTCAAATAGTTTTTCCAGCACAAAGCAGCAAATGTATATTTCCAGGAAAGGGTATTTTCCTTCATGTCTCAGTCTGAGTTTTAATAGTATTTTTAATGCTAATAACAAAGAATACATTTTGGCACATGGCAGCTGCGGGGCCGGATTGGCAGTTAATGAAAGATAAGGAGGATTCATTGCATGGAAAAAATTATTGTTGAACAACTCAACCAATGCTTGTTACACCTTGGCCTTCCAGTCTTAATGTGAGCCAAATGCTACATCTCAATCCAAAAGGCATGTAGTATTTTACAGATGTCTAAGGAAATAAATTGTCGTGTATATATCAATTTTCTTGTGGCATTTGCTCTTAAAAGCAATTGATCTGAAACCAAATGCATGTTACAGCAATTACACTGACAGAAACAACATAGAAGTCTGGTGCTTTCAGAGATTCCCATTCTTCCAATGTGGGACAAAAATCACAGAGTAGTGCAATAAAGTAAATTCCAGCTTTCCAAATGCTGCATACTGGGCATCTGCAGTTTGCTTGACAACATTGGAGGCTTAAAGTTTTAACAAATACAAAAAGGAATTCTCCATCTCTGTTTTAATAAAAACCCATCCCATAACTTTAGGTAAGGACAATCTTACTGATGTAATTATTGTTTATGGATGTGAATGAACGCAGGGAAGGGAAGGTGAATGCAGCAGCACACAGCACCATTCTGTGATCAGCTGCCTGTCAGGTGGCTTGTACAGCGTGATTTGCTGGGGTTTTGACTGGTTTATGACTATACTATTGCAAATTTTCCCAGCTCAACTACCTCCAGGTTTGGCCTCAGTTCTGTAAAGATCCCATTCTCATGCTTATATTTCTACATGTGAGGAACTCCTGCTGAAGTCACCATAACTATTCAGATGCATAGTTATACTTGCAGAGAAACAAGTGAAGGCTCGGGGTCTTGGAATGAAAGATGCCATGAATAAATAAAATACGAGTTTGTAAGAGAAGCAGCCATGCTTACCATGATTGCAGCTGAGCAACTGCTATTCTGCTCATGTATAATGGATGCTGCACTGTGAAAACACATGGTGCCCTGTCTCTTGCCATCTCACTCAGCCTCTTTTTTTCCCCCAAGAAATTTTAGGATGACATCAGAAAACAAGAAAATGTGTCCAATAGCACATCATTGTACCACTTTAATATGATTTTAAAGAATATTGTCATAAGCTATGTACTATTTAGACAACCTATTATATTTTTTTTAAGTTTCCCCTCCAAGATGCTGCCAGAGTCACTTTGGTATGTCAAGCTGTACATTTGAAATGCCTGCAAACTCCCACACTGTGCACTGTCAGAAATTAATGTATTTGCCCTATGGACATCACACATAAAGCAAAGTCAGAAATTACTTTGCTAAAACAGAGAAAAAAAAACCAACATTGTCATTTTTAGACCACCATTTAGCAGCAGCTTTAGTGTTTTAGCCACCATTCTCTCTTTGAGCTCAATTATTCCTTTCACCTTTAAAGCAAACATCTGTGAGAGGTGTGTCTTTTGTGGCATTGGACAGAAGAACTGGACTCCAAATGCAGTTTGTGAAACATAACAAATTAACATTTGTCAAAGCACCAGGGGATCCTTATTGTGCAGTTTTATTAGCTGTGAAAACATTGATTTTGATTTGATCTCCTGTAAGAACTAACTTGGCCATTGATATTAGCTTTTCCATTTATATCACCTAGGTATGTCAGTGGGATTTTCTGATCTTGAGCTTAAAAGGACCAGGATTTCACCTTGCATCTCGTTTGTGGTGAACATTGCGATGAGAGACACTGCCCTCAGATGGAAAAGGGAAGGTTGCCAGTAGGAGATCTGTTTGAATGGTCACGTGTAAAGCTTTCTTGCAAGTGCATTTGGAAATTTGTTTCTTATTAAAATAATGTAGGAAAATGCAAAGGTCATAAAAATGACATAATATATTCATAATTCTTTCCCTTCCTAGCCAAATGCAAAACAATAAAAATGTTTTCATTGTTCTGAAATGAGATATGTGTTTTTCAGTACTTTCTAGTGGTATTCATTTTCCACTTCTGGCTTCTGAAATACTAGGTCAAACCTATTAACTTCTCTGAGGTTTGGGTGGCTTAGAGATGGTTTTAGAGAATGCAAAATCAGTACCTCAGATTGACAGTATTTTTAGAACAGAGCAGAAAGCATTTTACAGTTATATGTAAAGAAGCTGTTCTGAAATAATTTGTCATGGTAAAAAAGTAAAGCTGGAAAGATTTCATCAAAAAACTAATGCTTCTTAGAGAAGCAAATTATAAGTCAGTCAATGATGAAAGGAACAAGGGAAATGTCTCTCTAAGGACTGACACTGGCTTTTTCCAACCGATTTTAAAGAAAAGCTTTCTTCATTTCTATTGTGCTTGAAACTGGCACAACATCGGCTTTTATTTCAAAAGGACTATTTATCTGCTTTCACAATAAATGATAGTTTTTATTCCTTTGTAGATCTTATGCATGTAACACATTCATTTTCATAAATTACAATAAAATCCCAAGAGAAAAGCTTTGCTAGGGAAGTGTTACACTGAAAGCTTGAGTATGCACACATGCAAGAATGTGTGCATGCACTCAGGGTTCTTTTGTAACACAAGTCATATTATCTAATATTACACCAATTTTTCTATAGCTTAAGTAAGACAAAATGATATAGCAAGCCTATATGAAAAAATCATGACTCCTTCGAAACTTATCTCCCCTGAAACAAAAAAGATTGAAAATAGTTGATTAACAGAATTTTTCTATCCCAACTATAGAATCTTCCATGCTGAGTTCCATAAAAATGAATTCATTATGGCATAGACATAAGCATCCAACCAAAATTCAGATTTAAATCAAGTACTGTAATTCTCTCTTCAGCTGTTTAGGATAACTAAATGATTATCAATTCTACTTATACTCAAGGTTATGGTACTTTTCCACAAGGATAAGTATTTATTACACAAAACCTGACAGTTTGGTGGTGTTGAGAGGGTTTTTATTTATTTAGGTGCAAATATTAGCTGTATTAAAACTGGTCACAAAGGATGAAATATAAGCCAGAACGTAAAGGCCATGCACCAGCTGGTATTTTATTCCATGCTCAGGAGGGGCTGACTTGATTCACATTTGATAAGGTCTCTAGAGATTCAATATTGCCCAATTTGTCATGTATTAAGTGTTCTATTTGCCACCACAGAGAATAAAATCAACCTTTCCTCCCTTGTCCTAACTACTGCTAGATATATTCATGGACAGCATAGTAAGAAGGTAAGCAGAAATGACAGCAGTAATGGGGAAGGTCAATTTTATTTACCAGATTTCCCATATAAAGAGGTGGTGATTTTTGTGGTTGTAGCTATCATCCCAAGTAAGCAGTTCCACCTTTCTCAAGGCTAAGCTAGGCTTTATTTACAACTTCAGTCATTCAAAAATAGACAGAAGCAGAAGCTGTTAAACAAGCTTCTCACAAAAGAAGAGGGTTGCTCTCAAAAAACCTTCCACTGATCACCCATCTTTCCATACATTCCACACTGGCATTCTCTCCCAACCTCATAAAAAGCAAAGAGCTCGTTTTACCACAATGTTTTCTCCAAAAGGGGCGTGCACTGAGGCCCAGTAGTGAGCACAGACCACACTCCCACTTCAGTACTGAGAATTCATTGCTCCTGTGACATTCATGAGCACAGGTGACTGCAGCTAAAGCCCAGTGCTGTGCAGGGCACCCATCACTGCTAAACCTGCACATTTCTGCTGGCAAGTGCAAAGGCCTCTCACCTCTCAACAAGCACCCCATTCCCAGAGACAGTGGGAAGAGTTGTGTTGAAAAATATGACCCTACTGACACACAGAGATTATTTTTCAACAAATCAAAATGATTTGATTTATACATCTATCCTAAAATATTACGTATTAAAATTATTTTAACAATTGGTCTAAGTCTAATGGATATGCACTTGGTAATTCAAAGCCTGCTGGAGCTGCTACTGGTCTTGCAAAGGTGTGAGAAAAGCATGAAAGAACCCCTCCTTAAAAGCTACTGCATGCTCCCTAATAATAGATCCAACAGGCTATTTCTTGCCTTCCCAATGCTGGGAAGGGGCAGACCCTGTAACCCAACCTCACACCAGACCCTAACAACTACTGCCAGATTGTGCAGAGGGTTTGCTAGGACTGCAGCCTCTCTAGAGAGAGCAGCTACTTCAGCTTCAACTTTTCTTTTCCATCCTTTTACTTAAGGTCAAATTTTAAAAATTTGAGCTATCTGTGCATCAAGTAGCTTTGCTTTAATAATACCAAATCCATAGACCAAATACTAAAAGAGCAAACAGCACAATTCATCAGCATGATATAAGGCTTTTTGTTCCTATTTTTTTTCCAAGACAATTTGTGAAGTATATTTTAGGGAAGGTAATGTGGGGGAAAGGAAATTTTATGTTGCTGTGGCAACTCAAGCGAAAAAAAGAGATTCGTGCAGCAACACCTATGTTCAGCACAGTTTAGTTTTAAAATACCATTGATTTCCTCAGCGAAGGAAAGCAATCAGCCAATTTTACAGATGACTTCTTCTTCCCATCCCCACAACGTTAAAAGTTCAAACTAAAACAAAATCTTCTCCATCACAAGTACCTGAGGTTTTCAAAAGAGGAACAAACCAGTGAGCCTCTGAACAATGCACACTGTCTTGGGTAAATTACACTTACTTCAAGCATTTAGCTCTTTAGCTCTTGGTCCAACCAGCAGTCTATGAAAAATTCTGGGAAATCCCACCTCTCTGTTTGTACTTGGATGCAGAATGATCCTTTTTAGTCCCTGTGGCTGAACTTCAGCCCACCAAACACCTTCTCCCCTAAGTCAATTGCAACAAAATTAGTATTAAACCCAGAAACAGAGGAAAAGCCAGCTCTTTCTCCTGAGAATTGTGTTGGTAAGGAGACTGCAATACAAACAGCTATAACTGGAAAAGCATAGAAAACACACAGTTAATTACACATGGGATTAATTAAAATAAAGACTTCAAGGGGAAGAGATAGTGTCCCACTGATCAGTACCAAAAACAATGGGTTTTGATGAGAAAGAAAATCTGAAACTAAAAGTGAAAAAGGCAGATGCAAGGAGGAGAAGGGTGCAGGCATGAGGATGAATATGGGAAGTCAGAAATTGAATTTTTAAATTAATTAAGAGAGCTGTGGGGACCACATTACTGGTAGCCCAGACAATATGCAGACAGGTTTTCAAACCTGATGAAAAAGACTGCAAAACTACTAAAGGGATTTGGTGATGTGAGAGATAAAAAGGCTAAGGCAGGAAATTCAGAGATCCTTGTCAGGAACTCTTTCATAGATTGAAAATAAGATAACTAGAATGTAAACAGGGTGTATAGAAAGGACCACAGTAATTCAAGGAGAGGTAGTGAAGATGGAGACTTAGATGCTTTGATAATTTCTTGTTTATGACACCAGGCTCTGCAGGCATGCCTGGTATCTGGCCTGGACACTCATCCTCCAGGCTCTAAGGATAACAGCTGCAGAGAGGTATGAGCAGGAGATGCAGCACTCCAGCCCCCAAAAGTGGGAGCTCCTCTGGCCAAATCCACTTTACCTGGCAAAGCCCTGCCATGTTTTGGCACATTTAAAACATTTAGAAGCATAATTGCATATTTAACACAGGCTGTAAAACATACAGACACTCACCTACTGTAAAATACGTGGAGTCTTAAAACTGAGAATCACAATAACAAAAACCAGGCTGCACAGTCTGTGGCTTGGAACAAATGTGTCATGGAGAGAAACTCATTCTTTCACTTTCCAAGACTGCCTCGGAGTTGAGGGCTGCTTTTTGCTTTGCTTTTTTTTCTTTTCTGAGTAGTGAGAATATTGTTCAGTGTAATGAGCAGGCAGCAGGCAGGCCTCGTTCTCCACTGACACTTGAACATGACATTTCTGAGACACAAACTGCTTTCCAGAGAGGAAACATTCTCACAGCTCTCTCACTCTTGCTTTCTCCTCTAATGCCACACATTTAATGGCATTTGGCTTTTTCTCCTCTCTTAAAAACTTGCTTGGAATACTCCATTACATGTAGCTTTATTTCTAAATTGGTATTCATTCAAAGTTACTTACCTGAGAAAAAAATTGGCATTTACTACAGAGAAACCCCTTTTCTAATAGAATTTCCTTTTCTTTCTTGGCCAAAATGAGTACCATCAAATAATGTGGTCTTTTCTGATGAAAATCATGTTTTTCACTGAACAATAAGCCATTTCCAGTCAGCATAGTTATTTTTTTAATTTCTTCTACTATTTTGATGGTGTTGTTGGTTGCACTTAATTATATCCCTTTGGAAACAAAAAGATAACATCCTTCTTTCTCAATATATCTCTCTCACACACATGCTAGGAACCAGCTTCCTAATTACCAAGTAAGGCTACTGCTAATGACAACATAATCAAAATGTAGGAATTCATATTTCAAATGCATGAAAAAACACCATCTGCATGCATCTTTTAAGTGAGACATTAAAAATCTGACTCCGTCTGTTCTGTGGACATTAAAAATGTGTAAAAATGAGGATTTTCCCTGGTGTCTTTGATGAAAATCTCTCTTCTACCCACAATTGCTTAGTCTGTTAGGTTCAAATTATTCATAATACTACCTCTAATTTTTCTTTCTTTAATTGCATGTGATTACATCTCCTGACATTCCTTCTCAGCACTTAACCCTTTCCAATACAGATTATTATGAAACTCATTTAATTGAGTTAAGCTTGGTATATTCACTATCTTTGTTTCAGTTTTTTATTGTTTTACTTCTTTGTTTTCCAGTCACATTGCAATAATGTATTTTTGGCAACAAGATGCTCAGAGCTTAATGAAATAGTTTCTGTCTTTTTACACAGGGAGAGACTCTCACTTCTCCTTCATATCTTCAAATAGCCTAAAGGTATTTCTTATGCCTTTTATTGCCACATCACATAATATATAAATGAGAGGTAAAGTGATGTCTCATTTGCTGTTCAGTGTCACCTCGAGATCTCTCTGTTACCTCCAGTTCTTTCCAAGGCAGCATTTTGGGCTTTCCTTCCATCTGAATTTTTACTACCTGAACTGTCTTCCTCTTTGTCTACGTAGTTATATTTTAAGTTAAATACTTCACCTTTTTTTTCTCTCAATATTTTCCTCTGAGGCCTTTATTTTTAGCAGTGTTCTCTGGTTGTATTTTAACTTCTTTTTCTCTCACTAATACTTCTATTTATCACAAAGTGGTATAATCTGCAAATTACATTAATAAATGTAAAAGACTGGTCCTAATTGCTGTGCATCTGCCCTTATTCCCTGCTAATTATTTGTGCTATTGCCTAATGCTTTAGTAAGCATTCAGCCCATATGAACATATCTCAGTGAAGATGATTTTGAGGCAGAAGCTTTTCTGTATATTTAGATTCTGCTTCTATATCCACTGAATTCAGCTGAAATGTTTTAAATGACACTGATCATTTCCAAGTCAAAAGAAACAGCACAACTTCCAGATGATCACATTTGGGCTGTATGACTTGGTAGTAAAGCTCTGAGCAGAACAACCAGCAAGAAGAGATAATAGAATCACAGAATTATAGAATGGCCTGGGTGGAAACATAAAGATCATCTAGTTCCAACCCCCATGTCATGGACAGGGGCATCTTCTGCCAGAGGAAAGATTTGTAGAGGACCAAAGAAGCATTTGGCCAAGCAGCATCTCTGAGATGAGAGTTCCAGGCTATTCTGGAAATTACTCAATGAGAGTATATTTTATTAATAGAAATGTCTAAAGGAATAACACTCCAGCTACCAAAACTTTGACAACCCTTTTCAGTGTTTCAATGTTTCTCTTTGAACAGACGTGCATTTGTCTCTCAGAATTTTTTCCAGTCTTTCTAGACTACAAATTGATTTGAAGAATCAACAACAATTTCACACAATACACTCCTAAGAAAATTCTGTATCCAGTTGTGAACACTTCATAATGAAGGGGAAAAACAAATTGGGATTTTTTTTTGCTTATATAAAAAACTATCCTTTTCCATGTTATACTCTGCCTTGGCAGCAGCATACCAATGGCTCTGATTTGCTGTGTTGTGATTCAATTAAGTTCATAAATGTATCATATCCAAGAAAAGACAGATAGTCTAAAATTGTCATTAATATGACACTGTATTCTTTTAATAAATACATTTTTTCATAACAGCAGTTCATTATTCTCACAGCAACAGGTTTTTTCCCCCTGTAAATTAGGATATTTCTTAATTGTTTGGAATTGTCAACGGGAGATTAGCAGTACTGAGCTGCTAAGGAACTTCCTGCAGGCTGTAATTCCAGTCACAAAAGAGGAGAGTTGAAAACAGCAAGGAAAAAAAAAACTACTTCTCTACATAGATTCACTGAGACAGAAGGCACAAAACCACTTCCAGAAAAAGACAGAGTTTTCTATACTTTTTGACACTTTGGTACCAGCAGGAATGCCTTCTACCTCCTTCAGGGAAAAATTACTGGTCTGGGTGTCTGGAGATACTTAACAACAAACATAATACCTCCCTGAACTTTGAAGAATCAGTTCTAGCAGGGATTAAATGGCAATACTGGTCAATAAGTGCTCCTGTTGGGAGTTTGTAACATTTTTTAGATCCATTAAATGGGATGCAATTTTTCAGGGAACAATCTGTTTTAAATAAGGAGATAGCTTGTGCTTGTGAACAGTTATTGGTGTCACAATCTTGTGAACAGGTATTGGTGTCACGACCTGTAAGCCCAGCTCCCCCAGGCATGAGGCAGCATGTTCTGGCATCTGCAACTTGTGTCTCAGATTCACACCATGGAGAAAACAGCAGAGACCAACATATTTCCCAGCCCCATCAAAAAACAGATTTGGGACGAACACTCAGCCCATGGGGATCCACTGCTCTCAACTGCAGTTCTGGGTGGTTCTGGGTGATTTATTTGCATTGAAAGACAGAAAGTGAAATGGAATATCATTATGTCTGTTTAGTGAAAAAACAAATCCTTTAGACAAACATGTCAAAAGGTCACCTAGAAGGGGTGGGGGTGAGGAGAAAAAAACCCTGAACTTGTTCAGACATGAGCCTAACCCTGTATCTAAATATTACTTAAGACCAATACAGAATCCAGGGTCATTTAAAAAACTTATGTCAAACCAAAATTTTTGATCTGTATAGCTTGGGTAAAACTTGTGGTAAAATTTATTCCACTCATCAAAAGATGCCACTTAAGAACTAGAAAAGATATTGTATTGAGAAGCAGCTGTGAGAAACCAATGAGAGCTGCTTTCCCTGGGTTTGTGTCAGGTAGCTGAGGACAAGCATCAACTGCAGCTCCTCCTGGTGCAGTGGCATTGATAAACCACCCAGCAGAGACCAGCTTCTCTGGTGCCTTGTAAAAGCTCATGCTGCAGCTCTTCCCTCAAACACAATGACAAGTGCTCCTTACCCTATCCAGCCACCTACCTTCCAGAAATTCCTAAGGTCTTCAGCCTTACATCTCCTGTTGCTAAGTGGGACCCACAAACCCAGTCACAGCAAAACAACTATAGACAATTGTTTCAACCAGGTTACGAGTAGCACTCAGCACAGGCATTCCACTGTGTTTTTTCTTAGGTAAGTGACAGGTTGTACAGTGGGTTGGGATTTTTGAAGGGACTGAAAGATGTTTTCAGAATTTCTTTCCTTTCCCCAACCACAGAAGAAATGGTAGATAGAAGGGAGAGGTGGGGGGGAGGAAATGGAATCACGCTTGCTTCCATCTTCCAATTTAATCCATCGATCACGCTTGCTTAAACATTATAAATCACTCTTTCTCTCCTGTCCCACAAGCACTGGCACATATCTAAAGTAATATGTTTCTGTATACCTGTACATTGTGAGTCTGATTCTCTGTAGACAAGGACTGTAGCTAATTAACAGACTTTAATTTTAGGTTTTTAAATACTAAGGCTTTCACATCAGGTTTCATTCATTGCCACCCTCTACAGCAAAGATTGCTGCATCAGCAGTGGCCTCAGTCCCAACCATGGGAGATTTCCAGCTAACAGAGAAAGAGGAAAGAGTTAGTCCTCAAATAACCCAATGAGAAGTATGGGCCAAAAGCATGTGCCATGAATGAGGGATGCTTTTGACTCTTCTGGCCCCGAGCCATATTCTACAAGTCTGGTTTTGTTGGGTTTTTTAGTCAATCCACTGTTCATCACCTACCAAAAGAAAATATTTCTCATTCTTCTTGTAAGTTCAAGCTATAGACTTGAGCCACAGGTCTTTGTCAGCACATCCACTAAGCTGCAGCAACTCAGATCTAGATGAGAATCAAGATTTAACCCATTCCTCTACCAGAAACATAGACAGATCAGATCTAATCCCTGATCTACATGTTCTTGCAATCACATAATTGCTCTTGTTCAAACAAATGGGAATGTGCAGGTGAAAGCAGGAGTGAGGGGAATTACTCCATTCAGAAATGTCATAGTAAACTGGCTGAATTCACATTTTAATCACTCCTCACTGGGATGCAATCCTCTAAAACCAACAATAAAACTCTTATTTGTGTTGGTTTTACTTAAGATGAGAGCTAAGTACCATTCAGAACAATAGATATTAGTGTGCTGAATACTAATTTCTCCACAATTTTTGCCTTTCTATCTCTAGTATAGCATTACCAGTCTCAGCTCCTGTGATTGAACTTCTGCTGTACACAGAGCAGAGTAATCCCTGGAACATATCTGATTCCAAAGGAGTGAAATGAGAAGAGCTGTTAATAGATTTTCTTACTAGCACACTTGTGAAGCGATTAGTGAGTTTCCATTTTCTTTTGTCGCTTGTCTATAGAAGAAAAAAGAGCATAAGAAAAAGTATCTGAAAGCTACAATCTTCCAAGCTGGATTTACAGGCTAAAATAAAACTGAGACATCTTAGTAGTATTCAGTGGCTTTTAGTTGGTTCAAAATGAGGACGTCTACTCCACACAAGAAGGTATGTTCTCATTTTGGGCTGCATCAATCAATCTGATTATTTCAGGCTAAAGCCGAAAGGTAACCTGGGAGTTAAGCTGGAACAGCAACTGACAGGGAGCCTGAGGGTGAAGCCACACTGTCCAAATTAAAATACACATTGCAAGAATAGCACTGCTATTCTTGGTGCATGGTATATTCCTTCTCTTAAATTTTGGAGGAAAATGAAGATATATCTACTGCAGGCAGACCTTCGTCCTAGACAGAATCATATTAAAGTCTTCATAACTATTGCTACAGCATTATCTTAGCTTATATGATTTTCCATTTGAAAGTCTTTTTTTCACCTTGATCCAGTATGTACTACATTGACCTATTGCAGCAAAGAGATTGAACTGTAACATGCTTGTTTTAAAATTCTATTGTTTAAGCAATTGGGGGAGGAGGCTTGGAAGGCAGGGGGGAAGTGATGCAGACAGTGAGCACATATATGCTTTCTTTTCTTTCCTGTGCCTAGCTGGCTGGGAAGCTGCAGCATCACTCTGGAGTGCCAGGGCAGCATGAGGGAGGGGTCAGGCATCCCCCTGTTTCAGCTGAGTGCCCCGGGGGGCTCTGCATCTCCTAACAGGAAAGCCTTGCTCCTACAGAACATGGTTAGAAAAAGCCTCCTACAGTCATTAATAGTTTTTCATCAGTGGGTTGAGAACCCTGTAACTATTACCAGCACATCATAATATCCAAATACATTTGTTCCAATATTTCCATTTTAGTATGTCAGTAACAGCATATGTGGGACTTTCACTGCCTTTGAAAAAGGACCAAAGTGTGTAGCTACATCCCACAGAATCACAGAATCACTGGGTTGAAAGAGACCTTCAACATCATCGAGCCCAACCTGTGCCCTAACACCTCAATTAAACCATGGCACCAAGTACCACATCTGGTCTTTTTTTAAACACATCCAGGGATGGTAACTCCACCACCTCCCCAGGCAGACCATTCCAGTATTTGATCACTCTTTCCATAAAAGACTTTTTTCTAATATCCAACCTACATTTCCCTTGGCACAGCTTGAGACTGTGACCTCTGGTTCTGTCAGTGCTGCCTGNGCCTGGGCACTGTCCAGCCACACCATCCCCAGCCTATAGCATTGCAGGGGGTTATTGTGGCCAAAATGCAGGACTCAGCACTTGGACTTATTGATCATCATCTTGTTGGACTCTGCCCATCTAGCCAACCTTTCCAGGTCTCTCTGCAGAGCCCTCCTCCCTTCCAACAGATTGACACACACTCCCAGCCTAGTGTCATCTGCAAATTTACTAATGAAAGGCTCAATACTTCACCCATGTAATCAGTAAAGATACTCAACAGCACAGGCCCCAGCACAGACCCCTGAGGAACACCGTTTGTGCCTGGCTGCCAGCTGGATGCAGAACCATTCACCACCTCTCTCTGGGCCTGGCCATCCAGCCAGTTTGTAACCCAGCACAGAGTGCTCCTGTCCAAGCCCTGGGCTTCCAGCTTTTCTTGGGAATGTTATGGGAGACAGTGTTAAATTTATGGCTCATAAAACTGCAAGAAATCAAGATAAGAAGAAATTTTTGCTAAAATGATGTTAACTAAAAAATTTTCCAAGAACTGTTCAAAAAAACTCAGCAAAAAAAGGGTGGGATTTCATGACTAAATATGAGCGTTTAATGCCTAGGCTAAGAGATGCTCTCAAATAATCAATCTTCATAGATAATTTGCCTTTCATCTCATTCTTGTAGCAGGCACCTACATTTGGTCAGATTACTCACTCCGTTGACCACGCTACCCAGATTTCCCCTAACAGAGAGTCAAATAATCAGCTCAGATGTAGACATTGACATGATTAAAGTAAAGATGGATATTCTTTGGGTTTTTTTATTTGTAAGCTTGAACTGGCAAAGAATCGTTTTTTATCTTTTAGGGTTTTTCCTACTGTACCACTATTCCATCAAAGAGGACCAACTAACATGCACTCTCACTGTTGCATTCCTAGTTCAGCTTTATACTCATCTGCCCATTCAAGAGAGTGAATAGGAAAGATTATACAGCAAATCCTAATGTCAAGGTCAAACATCCCTTCAGTCCAGAAGAAACGCCTATTAATTTTTTGAGAAGGACCATAAAGAGAACATGAAAAGCAAAACATATAGTTCAAAGAGAGCACCATTACAAATTATACCCTTCTTTGCATTTCTTTTGTCCTACAAAATAGACTACTTACAAGCCATCTGCAATGCCTATCTTCACTTATTGAAACTAAAACCTACATTCATGCTCTGCAAGAAGAGCAAGGAGACAATCATAGAGTTAAGACATAAAGTAAATAATGACAGAAGAAAGAATGGGAAAGAAACCAATCTATGCAAATAAGTAGGAATACTATAATAGTAGATAGCTAGAAAATACAAATTCATAATTTGGATCAGCTGATTTTACTAAATACTTCAAGGGTGTTGAAATTTTAAACTCCTTATAAAATTTTTATCAGTTTTACAGTGTCACTTTGGAGCAGAGCACTTTGGTTTCATTTACAAAGTGTTTGTGGAGTATCTAGCACCTGGGAGCAATTACCATGAGGCTTTTAACTTTTTGTCCTACTGCAGTGCAAACATTAAATAATGATAGCTCAAAGCATGAAATTTTGTGTGTTGATTCTGACAGAGCTCATGGAGAGCTCCAGGATACAGGAATGGCCCATGCACATAAGTAATCCCTTCCAGTCACCAGTTTGGTTCCTTGGATGAGTCTATTAAGCACCATATGATGGACCATTGAGTTCTCAGTAATTTAACATCTCTGCTCAGCAAGGTTACTCACAGAGGCTGATGCACTTCATATATTTTAAAGACAGATTAAGTATTTTCTTTTTATTTTTGCTGGGGGAGTTGAGCAAACCACAGGGCTCCCTGTTCACTTTTAAATTTTGTTCTTACTTCAAATGCTCCTCTGTAGTACTGTCCCAGAGTATTCCAGCTACTCCCATATCCAGGGAGAAATTATTCTGGCTGATATTTTACTTTCCTGAGTAGTTTTACTGGCTGAGTCATTTGTTTCTCTTAACACATTCTTATACAGTTTGACAGCTGCACGATCAAGAAATACACATGATAAATGGAAGTCACCTCATCAGAAACCAAGCCCTTTAATCCACTAGACAAATGGTTACATTTAAATCCAAAGAAGTGGGGAAAATTTCAAATTCACTTGAAAGCTGTTCAGACTAATTTCAGGCAGAGAGGGTTAACTGAAAATGAAATTGCTTGGACCGAAATTTAGCTCTCAGAATTTGGCTAAATTAAGGAAAAAAAAGGACTTTTTTATTCATGATCAATTTAGAATATACTTGACTGCTTTTCAATTTACAGTGTCTGAAACTGAATGGCTGTACATTATAAAAATAATTTCTGGAGCAATAGCTTTATAGATTTCAAATATTGCCAGTGTCATAAACAGTGACATTTGTAAGGTGCTGAAGGAAAACCTCAAGTACAGAAAATGCTGGATTTCTCAGACTAGTCTTATTCAGACAGATCTGTAGCCAGATCCAAATTCAGAGTTATACCCTCAGTAAATTCAGGCCACTGTTCCTCAATAGCTACTGCCTACCTAATCAGGACTTCCAAATGAGGAAGCCAGAAACGAGTCTCCATTAAATGGCTCAGACTAGTACTATGTGTTTAAAGTTAAGAATATGTGGTGTATATGTGCTTGATCCTTATTACTAGTAGCTTGAAAATAAGCCAATTATAATTTTAAGTAACTTACAGTCTTATCCACCTCTTGTCAGCTTCTAAGATGCAAAGAGAGGGAGAGAAAGCGGAGGTTGTGAACAGAGAGCAATAGAGTGAGTGTTCCCTTTGATTTAGAAAAGAAAGCTGTAAGAGGCATCTTTCATCTAAGAGACAAAGCAGGAGGAACTTTCACCTAAGCATGGCCAAAAGTTTGGGTGAGGGCTTCGCCATCTATTGCTGCCAGCAAAAGCCACAGCAGGAGTCATTTTTCTCTGAGACTGAAAAAGAAACATACAAGAGAAAATGCCTTGTATCTGTCTTCACATATGCACAAACCCTCTCCATTTCATAGCTGAGTATGGCTTCTTTCCAGGGTTGTCTTTTATCACTGCTTTAGGGAAACTATAAACCATAAAGCTATAGGCATTCTGACCATGTCCACTGAATAGCTAAAAGCTGTTCCACACCATATTACAGTGAATATCTTTAAAAACATGAATCTGATCTTATTTGCTTGTCAGCTTTGCATTCTTTCACCCTCCTCACAGGTGTATTTCTGAACAGCGCACCTTACACAGGTGAGAGTTTGTCTCACTTCTGCAAACACCAGGTCTATCTGGAACAGTCTGTTGGGAGTCCTCCTGCTTCAAAACCACCATTACTTATCACCTGGATATGAGAAAACAAAGCACTGATTTAACGGTTTCTGTGCATGTCCTGCTCCTACACACAATTTCCAGCTGGTAGAAGGGGAGAGAAAGAGAGGGAAGAAATGATGAAGTACAGCTTAGGCTACAAAACACACGTGGCAGCACTCTCACCACACACCTCAGGTACAGAGAGGAACAGGGTTTGTTTCGGGAAGAAAAATTTAGGAGAAACCAAACCACTGTACATATACCAACCTATAAATCCAGGCAAAGAATTTTTTGCAGTTCCAGGAACACATGTAAATAAATCCAGTTGTACAGTAAAACCATGTCTACACCAAGAGGGGAAAAGTTTGGAAAACCAAAATATGTCATTCTATCTTTACAGTATAGTACCTGCTCTATTCTGAGAATTTATAACAAGGCAGAAATTTGTTTCTTTTACTCACCAAGGGACAGCAGTAGCTTTGCTTCTGGGAAACAGAAGCGGGATAGCTTCTTTTGTTTTACCTACATTCAGATTATTATGTATGTAAGTTTTTACATCATATTAGTGATGCCCATTTCTCACCTCCCACCTCTGCCCAGCTCCTTCAAGTCCACAAAGTTTGGGAGAGTATTGTAAAATAAGCATCTCAAATGAAACTTCCAGGCCTCTGTATATACTCTAACATTCCATCCTGCAAAACAGGAAAAATATTTTTAAAAAGAAAAAATAAAGGGATTAAAAAAATCACTAAATCCAGAGGTTTCATGTAACACTGCTGCTTCCTTTCTTGGAAAAAAATCTGATTCCTTAAGCTCCCTGACTGCACCAAGAGGGCCCATTGCATCTGTTAAACTCATTGACTCTGACTACTGCCTTCATATGAGGCAAAATTTCAGTTTTATGAGCTTTAGCTTGTGTGAAGCCCAGCAATAACGTCATCAGAGCCCTGTGGGTACAGCAGGGAGGGCTGACAACAACATGCTGTAGAGTTTGTGGGACCAGCTCCAACAGGGCTACGGGCTTCATCTGGAACACTGCTGAGCCTCAGCATGATCCAAAATACTTGAGCTGCCAACCACTGGTAAATTTATTGACTGTCAGGCAAAAAAAATATAGACAAGTCAGCCATTTATTTTATTATACTTATAGATGCCCATTATGATGGCAAAATATAGTAGTAGGGAAAAAAATCTTCCCTCCTCTCTTGAGAGATATTTCCAGATTACTGGAATGGTTTGACTGCTCTTATTTGATAATTTTCATAGCGTACGTGGAGCCATACAGTATATCATATATGAAAACACAGCATGGATTTATGGATTTTTGCATTGGAGAATTGTGCTACAAAAACTCCCCTTAGCCTCCACACAAAAATATAGGGAAAATAAATGAATTCTGCTGTGCTTTTGCTACCTCAAGCACAAGAGATAACTAGTTAATGCATAATTACAGAACCCTACCAGGAACAATGATGATCCTCTGAGAGCCTGATTTTAATTATGCTTCAGCCAATGACTGTTTCAGCACTGACCCCAAGCAGAGAAAGCACATGACTTGCAGACTGCATTACTCACACAGATTTTAAGACCAAGATGGGACCTGGAGTGTAGTTAAAGTTCTACCCTTTATTCTTCCAGTTAATTCACAGTTGTGAATACTAACCTGAGGGGACATCAGATAGGTTCATTCTAAATGGCATTTGGGCTTTTTCACTATTTCCATGAATGAAATTCCAGCAATAAAAGTGATTATCACCTTAAAACTTTCCTGGAGAGAATACACTGCTTGGCACATCAAATTGTAAAATCTCTAATTATACGTTTCAATAAAGAGCCAAATGCTGCTGTAGCAACACACCACTAAACACAGCTTTCTTTTTGAAAGGTGTAAATATAAACAACAGACTTTTGCCACAGTTGTACACAATGATTGTAAGCAACCAACGTGTTGGGTTTTTGGTTTTTTTCTCTAAATCTATTCACCCAGAGGGCCCAGTTCTTCAGTGACACCGCCACAACTTAACTGACTTGAAGAGCTTAGGTCTCCTTATGCACATCTGAGAGTACAACTCAAACAATGGAAGGGGTAGAGCTTTCCAAACAGAAGAACCTATCTGTCCCTCATCATACAAGAGAAATTCCACCAGATCTCTTTCTGCCACACTCCAGAAAAGCTTGATCTGCTTGTGTTGCACATTTTCATCTTGGTCAGAAAGCTGTCCAGTTTACCAAGGTCAATGAGGCCAATCAAAGGCACCGCTTTTTTGTGTGCTGTAAGCAGGAAATCAGAACCTTCAGCTTTAAAAAACATATTCAAGGAAGAATAAACTTCATAGATGAGCAAATTCACACTCCTTCTTTCACTGTTTTTAGATGAGGCAAACCTGAAGCAAATTTCAAGCTCCCAGAATTATTTCCCAGAATAACTTCAGTTAAAAAATTCCGATGAGTCTTACATTCAGGAAGACAGTAGAAAACACTTCCTATCTTTGGACCAGCCAAAAAAATTATCTGCAAGGCTAATTTTCTTCAGGATTGAGCTACATGAAGCCAAATTTTCTGAAGATTTCTCTTTTCTTCTTGGCATTGTAAGAACTGAATTTTCTGCAGTCCATTGATTTTTATTCCTTTATGTGTCCTATCCTTCTTGCTGCTGAACTTTCCACATTTTTCGTATTTAAAAATGCCTTTCAGAACCTCTCATGAAGTCCTGGGCCTTTTGTCCATTTTCTTGATTTTGTTTTTTCTTTCCTTGTTCAGTATTCCATATAGTTTCGCATTTGTGGTACTTGAGCTTCTCTGGGAAAATTTGTAATCATATTCATATTGTGCAAATAAAGAAGTTACCTGTGAGGAAAACAGGCAGTGCATTGGGTTTGAGTGGCCAGGTCTTGGTAGCAGGGTGGCTACAGGGGAGGCTTCTATGAGAAGCTGCCAGAAGGTTCTCCCATGTCCAGCAGAGCCAATGCCA
>VWYI01000947.1:80092-170452 GCA_013399455.1 Anthoscopus minutus | reverse complement strand
TGCAAAAGCTTGAAAATAAAAACAGGACAGTTGACATTTTTCATCTGTCAAAGCAGGAGATGCATGAAAATATAGCATTCCTGTTTTAACTCCTTAGGGGACATTCAGAATTTTTTTAACACTCGGCAGCATTCAAACAAAAGTACTTTTTAATGAGCACCTAGAGTACAAAAATGAGTATCTGTGCGTTTATTTAGAATTTCTGCATGTGTACAGACCCTGCAGTTGATTTTTTTTTTTTTCCCCTCTTCTTTTCTTTTTTGGTCTTCAGCTTGCATTTTTAACATTCTTTTTAAGGTAAGAGACAATGTCATGTAAATACAAAAACTAACACATCTTAGTAGTACAGATTGGGAGGAGTGTAGTGTGAAACTGTGGCATGATACTTGTTTTGAGATCTTTAAAATTTTTTATTCTTACTCGAAGGTAATATGAGAAAGTACTGAACCATTTGAGAGCAAATTAATGAAATATAAAATAAATGGAAGGGAATTTTGATAATTCTTTTCGCACATTTCCCCCAGTGATATTGATGCTTAGTCATGAAAGAGTTAAACTGCTATCTGGAAGACCACAAGACAGATGAGAGCCATTTTCAGCTTGTCCTGTCCCTGCTGAAGCTCACTGAGTAGCACAGCATGGACTAGCGTGTTTCACACACACTCTGCCTGTCTGGGGAATGTACACATTGTCCTTCCAAAATCAAACTTATTAGCACATGTAGAAAAGGGTGACTGACTTTGGGGCAGCTCTGTACTCAGAGCAGCATTCATGCTGCTGCAGTTAAAAGATTTCTTAGGCTTCGAACAGAATGGAGAGGCTTTAAATTAATTTTTAAATTTCTAATCCAGCCAGCTATAGCATTTGTTTCTATCTCAGATATCAAGTTGTAGCATTGTCTGGAAATAAAGGGTAGGTTTATTAATGCCGGTTTTAAGTTGATCAATTATATATTGCTCTGCAACAGATTTTCTTGGCTTTGTATTGTAATTGTAAATTATTGCCATAGGTGCCAGTTCTGTGCTTCTGAAGTTTTGGGATTTTTTTTTACATATTTTTAAATAATGTCCTGAATTACAAAGGTTTTGTGTCTGAGATTTTGGAAGTAAAGATGATAACTTTTTCTTGATTTCAAAACTCCCAATTGTATTGATGCCTAATGTCATGGCTGTGCAAGGTTACAAAATCTCCTCTAATTTATCTAGTGTTATCTACACAATGCATTACTTTAGGTTAGAGAATGTTTTCCTGTAAGTTACACGCTTTCTTACAAAAGGTCTTCCAAGGAAAAGTATGGGTTTGGAATTTTTTGGTGTCCCTTGGGGTGCAAGAGCCCTCCATTCAGAAATATTGTAAACTACTGAATTTCCCCTCATAGTCTATTAATAAAACCATAATAATGTGCAATTCCAGTATTGCACTGTAAAGATTGTGACAGCTATGGTTGTATGACATAGAATAAGTACACACAGTGGTTACAGGAATAGTTTTGAAACTTCAGTTATTACTGCAAGGCTCCCTCTAAGCAGAGCATTGAAAATTAAGAATCATTTTCAATTTGTTACTGTTACAGATTTTATGACAATATAGCTTTACTGAAAAATGCAAATGAAAACTGCACATTTTCTTTAAACAGATGGCTGCACTGCAGAGTCCCTTTTATGGTGACAAAATGAACTTGTACTCCCTGTGCAAGAAGATAGAACAGTGTGACTACCCACCTCTCCCTTCAGATCACTACTCAGAGGAAGTAAGTAATTTTCCTTTCCTTGGGTTGGATCCCCAGTTTATGTAAGCTGGCACGCTTCCAGGGAAGTAAATGAACTTGTGTGATTTTATGTTATTTGCAGATTATGTATATAAGTGTTTGCTTGTTGAACTCGCTCAAATGTTCCTGTCAAAACAAGTCTCTCATGATTTATATTTGAGGGTCGTAATGATGGAAACGTCACACTGTTAGGTTCTTAATTTCATTGGGCTTCCTTGAAAGTATGACAAAATGCTTTCCCAGAATGCACAATGATATGTTCCACATGCCAGGATGGGATAGAGTCTTATATCTATAGAGTGTTTTTCTAAAAGCATAACTATACATGTTTATGTTGCACAGTAAATTAGTGCCCTGGCCCTGTTCCTCTAGGGGCCTGCATTAAAATACATATAATGTTACTCTGTAGTAAAAACGAATTGTTCAGGTCCCATTTGTCTGCATTATAAAACTGAAATGTGCTGTTCAGTACAGCTGAACAGCAGTTCTTTTGCAAGGAGTGGTTCTTGACAAGACTAAGAGTAAATTTCAGAGAAATACAGACAGACATAATATAATTGAATTCGAACAATATACTCCTGCAAATCTCAGCAGTGTTTGTTTTAAGCTGAGAGCTAACAGTTCTTACTGTCATTAGTGCATTTAAGGGGGAGTACTTGATTTTATGAGCTCTCAAATGAAAAGAAACCAAACAAAATAAATATTTTTCTTAGTGTAATAGAATGAAAAAATGTAAGTGCTTGCCCATCAGTGTTCTGAGATGCCAGTTTTGAAATACTTTCCCACTTTGAAAAGAACAGGGCAAACTGATAGAAGCTGTTTACCAAAGAACAGGTATTAGTAACCAATTCTAATTGAATTCAGACTACATGAATTAAAGATTACTTTGAAAACACAAATAAACACAAGCACTGAAATACTTTTAATAAACATAAGGCATTATAAAATTTCTTTTATAGAGTAGGGGTTGTAATTCTGAACCTTAAATTTTCTTGCATTCACAGAGAGTGATTGGACTATTAATAAAAGATTACTGCTCAGTGTTTTGTTTTTTATTTATAGTGACAATTTTTCACCTTTTATGAAACAAACTGGATTTAAAAAGATAATTTAGTGATGTTACAAAGGATGAAATAATGATCTATTGTGTAATTTATACGCTATAGCTCTTTGTGGGTTTGCTGATTAGTCATTTTACTTTGGCCATTTTTAATTATTATTTGTTATAGACTCTAAATATGGCAGTTCATATAACCAGCTTCAGAACTGCAGGCCTAGAAATACAGTCGGGTGTGAACAATAATGCAAAATAATAGCAAGAATGTCAGGGGACGTTCTTTGTTGTGTCATTCATGCTGTCTTCCTTTTTCCATGAAGCACATGAATATTTCACATATCTGCATCCTCATCCTCTATTCTTCTTGACTAATTTTCAGACTGTCTGAATTTGCATTTCACATGGTAGCTGATTAGGAGATGCCGAATGCAGCAGTGAAGCCTCAGCAGGCGGTTTCCATGGTGACCTTCAGCAGGATTTTAATGATTATACCACTAGTGGTTCGTTGAAGTTGGCCTGCCTGCAAGGCTACTTTGCTGCAGCTAAGTGTGAAGTTGGAGATGTGGATTCCCAGCCAAGAGGCAAATATCAAAGTCTGACCCAGATAGAAGGTCTTAGAGTTTGGTTGGGGAGGAAGATTCCAGCTTTTCCTTGTGTCTGTATAGGTTTTTTGTTTTGCAAACACATGCAAAGCACAACATGTTACTTCCTATTTATTTCAAAGCAGACATGTACTTCTGCACCTTGGATAAGCCAGTTACCTGCAAAATACATGTAAGTTATTCTTGAAGGTAATGAGAGAATCACAGCTATTATAGATGTCAAGATAGGTAAGAAAACAATTTCTTAAAAGAAGCCATATGGAAATTGTAATGGGAATATTTTTTATGTTCTGCTATGAAGACTTGTGTCTTCACTAAGGTACGTGGAAAACATACATTTATTACCTGTTGAACCGAAATAAACCATTTTTAGCTTGTATGAAAAATACTATGCTAGCATGAACTGTAAAAAAGAGAAACAAGTAAGTGTTATCTATTAGAACTAAATATCATCATCAATATCTATCATATTAGAATATGGTCTTAAATGTTTCACCTGTACAGGAAATATAAATATTAAACCTTTAACCAGGTTGGAGAGATGCTCAGTGAGCAGTAAAGATCAGGGGTCACTGAATAGTAAAGCCCACTTCATTTTTTATGAAAAAAAAAATTCCTGAAATAAAAATTTCACTGAGTGTTGATCTCTGCATCCTCTAATATAGGAGTGTAAATACTTTCAATATGAAATATAAAACAATGGTTTCAATATGAAATATAAACAGTGGTTTTTCAAGAAACTTTTTGCAAGTAAATTTTCTTGAGTTTTAAGGTGTGACATTTTTTCTAAATTTTGAACCTCTGTAAGAGTAGCATGTTAGTAATTGTCACATCTCTGTCATCAGAGAAGAGTGTGACAGAAAGAGGCATCTTTTTATGGATAGATGGGTAATGTTTTTAAAAACCTTTGATTAGGAATCCTTATAGTCTGAGATGCATTTTCACAAACTATTGCTTCAGTGGTAGACACAAGCCAAGATTTTCAAATGCTTGATAACTTTGTATATCTCAGTTTTTTAATATCCCTTAAAAACATCTGGTATTCAGAGTCAGTACTCAGCATTTACTGAAAGCTGTTCTGCTTTTGGGAATTCAAAGCTGGGGCTCCCTTGTCACCTCCAGTCAATACTCTTAAAGCCTTATTAGCTAATTTTAGTATCACATTGCTTTTACGATGAAGTCTTAAAATCTTCCCTTTGATTGAGGTGCATTTATTCTAAAGCCCATTGTCAAACTCCTACACAGATGTGAAAGCAAAAGAAGCCAGCAGGTCCACAATGGTAGTGTTAGTTGCCAGCAGATCTTGAGAAAAGCACTCAGAAAAGATTCAAGAAGGTTTTATTCTGAGTAAGAATGGTATTATGTGCAGTTTTTAAATCCAAACTTCCCTATATGAAAATTTCTCTATTTCATCTGGCTAACAATGCAAAGTACTTGCCTGTCATATTTCTGTCTTTCCCCGCTCCTCTTGACTTGAGTGATAATTATTTATTTCATAGCCGAAAAACCTTCTAAAGTTAAAGAAAGTGTGTTCCACTGCTCCAGTGTCAGGCTAAGCTCCAGGCTAAAGACAGTCACTGTGCTAAGTGCACAGAGGAGGTTAAGAACAATAAGCAAGGAAGTTTGCAGCTTGGGAATGCAACAGGAGCTCTGTCTAGCTCAGTCTGCTTTGCCTCTTGGCCAGTCTGTGCCAGGTAGTA
This sequence comes from Anthoscopus minutus, assembly GCA_013399455.1. Lineage (NCBI taxonomy): Eukaryota > Metazoa > Chordata > Aves > Passeriformes > Paridae > Anthoscopus > Anthoscopus minutus. The sequence continues at coordinate 165,325 of VWYI01000947.1, read as the reverse complement.
AAAAATGACTTCTATCTCTAATGCTAGCCTGATTGTAGACTCCCAGTGTCTCTTCCCATGACACTGGTGAGCTTTTCAGATACACTGGAAATTTTATTAGTACTAGAGGAGCTGTCAGATGGATTTCCAGATTACTGAAATGGATATTCCTTTAGGAGTGAAGGATCAGTACTACAACCAAGTATTAGCATCCAGTGTGGTCCCAGTTTCAGTCCTGTAAGAATTTGTGCCTGTGTAACTTTTCATCCTCTATAGCAGAATTCATTCACCTTCTTCGAAGGGTTTGCTTTTCAGTTACAAGGCTCAAAAGAACTCAAGGATTTTGCAATTACTCAGGAATCTGCACTATTGTTGTACAGTGTCCCAGGCATAGTCAGCTCAGCATTCCTGCCTTACCAGTGAGATTCTGAACCTGCCAAGGGGAGAGGGGCACAGAGATACTGCAGTAATTGCAGTGACTGCCATTTAAAGAGGTCTGTGACAAGGCTTCTCGAGTGCTCAAGAGGTAAATTTCTTGAAGATGTATTTCTGCTGTTCTACAAACAATAAAGTATTGATAAACAGCTAAAAACAATAGAAGGAACACTCTGCTTCCCCTCTGATGCTGATGGCTTTATGGGTTTCAACCCTTCAAGGTCCTTTATGAAGGACCTTGTATTCACTGTATGCAGTTCTATTGAACAGATGGAAGTCTTCACAGAGAAAGAGAAATGCATACATTCAGGATTAGATGTATTTTGCAGATAAATTACACCCGTATTCTCTTCGCAAAATGTTTGCTTATTTGACTCTAATTCTAGGCTTGATGGTATTGGTTGTTGTTCAATCTTTCCTGTTTTCTGTGCTGGCTGTCTGAGGTGTTGCATGGCAAGTTGCTCATTTCTGCTTATACTGTGCCTCCTGCTTATCCTGTGTCCCACTTGCTTCTTCTGCAGGAGGTTGTTTGGCTTGCATGTTTGTATTACATACCGGCAATTATGATTTTTTACAGTAGCTAATGATCTCTAGCATTGTGTTCTTCAAATGTTTGGGAGTTATTGCAGGCTAATAGTTTTTATGGCCGCTGGCATTGTATGTTATTTATTGACTGCCAGAGCAATTGGCTTTTAGAGCTCCATTAGTCAGAATATACTTAATGTATTTAAAATTCAAATAGCAAGGCTGTTACAGAGTATTTTAATACATTTCTTTTCAATCCAGTAATCTGACCACTATCTTCAGAATTATCTCACTTTTAAATATTGATCTCTTCTTGCTAAAGAATGGGATTTCTAATGGCATCGTTTTTCTACTGTAGAATACAAAAAATCTGTACATTATGTAAAGTTTGTCTGCAAGGGCTAATGGAAAAAGCTTTATACAGTAATGTGCAGTGCTTCTTCCTTGACTTCAGGAATTCCTATTCCAATGCATTTGAATTAATCTTCAGAAAAGTGAAAGGAATATAATTATAATTTAAAATCCTTCCTTTTCTTTTTCTAAAACGCAGGAAGGAAACTCTCCGATGGCAGATTTAAACAGGCAGCCTATGTTACTTTTGAATAATGAGGGTGATGAGGTCACTCTGTGTTAGTTGCAATAATTACAAATTTTTTTTTAATAGTCCTACGTAGTAGTACTCTCTGGGAGACCAAACCAAATTTGATATATTGCTGTAGAAGATCACAATGGGTTTGTTGGAGTGTCCTCCCCCTCCCTCCCGACCTGTCCCCAGTGCTATAAAGAGGTCCAGGAGGATTTGGCAAAGCTACTTAAAAGCATAAAGCAAGATCTTCAGAGTTGATTAAGTAGCTTCTGCAAAGCATTTTGAACATTTCAGTAAGTCAGGATGAAAGAAGTATGTTCCATGTTGAAAAATACTTAGGAGATGCACACAATTTAAAATAGGGTTATCCATACGATACATTAAGTTCTAATGTCATATATCAGTGGAGCAAGAAAAGCTTGCAAATGTCCTGACAGTTTGTGAAGGTAATGAAAAGGTGGTGTGGAAGCTCTTTTCGGTTGGTTATGCTGAATATGTCCTTTGAAAACACCCAATAGATTATTGTGGTTCTGGAAACATGGGATTTTCTGGTCATAGTGATTTTTTTTATTCCTAGACAGAGGCTTTTGTGAATATTGTTAATTACGTGCTTCTTTACATAAAGAACACTGTAAACAATCTAATCCTAAGGAATACATATCGGGATGTAGGCCAAAATTTATTTTTTCCAGTATCATGTCTTCAGCAGTGGACAAGTGGAGTAACAAGGCCAGTGTAATGTGGTACTTGCCCAAAATACTTTCCCAGCTTTCAGTTTTAAGTTCAGATATTTCCTCAAGAGTGGAGTCCTTATAACAGGTAGCCCTCAGCGGGTTTAATTTGTTCAGTGGCTGTGTGTGTATTGGTAGCTCCTAGCAGCAGAAGGTTCTAGGGGTTAACTGCGTGTTACATGGAGCACTACTGCCTTTTGTTTGTTGGGCTCTGTCAGGCAGAAATGCCATTTATTGCTGGCTAACTCTTGTATTGGGACTGAATGAGCAAAGCAGCCCGTGTTTGCCTTCGTTCTGTTCTCCTTTCAGTCTTCTGGGCTTTGCAGGCACAGCTCTCCAGAAATGGGGAGTTTTCTATAAATTGTGATTGGACTAAATGCATGTCTAAAGTTGTGTGTTGAAAGGATTAGAACTTGAATTTGCTCATCAGTTTTTCTGAACTGCAGTGCAAAATTTAGGAATGAGGGGAGTGTGTTGCATACGTGTTTGCATATGGCTGCATGCAGTGTGTGAGCAGAGATGGAGGGCTGCCTGTGTGCTTGTGCAGAATCACTGTTAGCCTAATTTCTGCCAGCTGTATTAATTTGAATTTGATAATGCACAAATCCTGCTTGTAAGAAGGCCAATGCTCCTGTCATGTTCTCTCCCTCTCATAGCTGCGACAATTAGTTAATATGTGCATCAACCCGGATCCGGAGAAGCGCCCAGACATCACCTACGTGTACGATGTAGCGAAACGTATGCACGCACATACCGCCAGCAGCTGAACAGCCAGCAGAGCCCCAGGAAAGGACCAGAAGGAACCAAGTGCTTTAAATAAATCATCCCACCTCTCCGTGTGTGTTACACAAATGTAATTATTTGAAGCTTACTGTTGTGCTTTGAACTGTAAACCAGTTTATATACAAGCTTTGTTGTTTTCTGTTTATTTCTGGGTTTTGTATTTTTTACTAACTTGCAATTGTACAGCAGGTTTAAATATGTAATGCATAATTTTAACATGCCATGAACTGCCGTTTCTATGTTAGTGGGTTCAAGTATACTTTCTGTAATTGTATACTTTGTAAAATTGTATTCAGTTGGGCCTCAGTTCTAAAACACAGTTGCACTTTTGCACATGATACAGATATTAGGCTTTTTATCAAGAAGCAAAATGTCTGAATCTCTCACCTTTTTAGTAATTTATGGAAAGTATGAATCAGCACAGTTAACTTTATTTTAATCTTTGTTCCAGGAGGAACATAATTATTACAGGAGCTTATTGTATTTTATATTGAATTGTAGTTTGCAGTTCTTGCTGTAAGAGCAGACAAGGAATAGAATTAGTTCTCTGCTTGCCAAATGCAATGGAAAAATAATTTCAGGAGAAATTGTCATGCTGAATTTTTTATAACATCCCCTTTTGTTTTGTTAGACTCGCATAATACACAAAACGTGTGTTGGAGGTTTTCTCGGAAAATTTAAGCTGTTGATTCAGCAATTGGTTGTTTTCACTGGACTTGTAGAGCACTGCCCTGGGGCAATGGGAGTCTGCATAGTTCAGTCTTAAAAACATGCAGATACTTGTTGTAGCCAATAGGGTTCTTTTGTGGCTGTGCTTTGAGCAGGTCTGATTAAAAAATGCGATCTTAAATTTAGAACTTCCCAACTGTTTATGTCACTGTTTGTAGATTTTTGTTTAAAATAATTTGAGTGACCTTACAGTATGTTTAAATTTTAATTTTTTTTCTAAATACTGAAATCTTTTGGCAACGATATAATAGTCAAGTATAACACAAAATGTGTTATACATAAATATATGATCTTAGTATACTTTGAGACTTAGTTTTACATTTAGCAGAAGTAAATGATAGCTTTTATGTTTAAAAGAAAGTTGCCGTGCCTTCATTTGGGAAATAATTATATATGCAAACAGTCTTACAGATACTTTATTAGTTTCAAATGAAATGCTTTATTAGTTTAAAATGAAATGCTGAATATTTTTGTTAGACCTTAGTGCCTTTTGAGGTATGCTTATATAATATTTTCATTGTTAAGGAAAGAATATTTTTTGTTTTTAAATGTGGTAAAATTGGAGAGTGAAATGAAATTCCTTGAGTTTCAAGACTGAACTTTTTTTATGGAACTGTCAAAAGGTATTTTTTATCAGTGACAGCAGCTTAGGAGCTGTTACTGTCAGTTAAGTCATGTGGGAAAAAAGTTAGTTCAAATAAAAGCAGCAATATGTATATACACATATATGTTCTAGATGCAGTCACATCCCTGCATGCTCAGATTTATTTTTGCTTGTTTGTTTCTCTGTGCAGCTGTAATTTTTATTTGATATAATGCTCAAAGAAAAACCACTTGTGGACTTTGTCTTCAAGGAAGGGTTAGGGTTGTTTTCAGTTCTGTGTTTTTTAAAACTACAAATGAAAACTACAATGAAAATTGTGTTAGGAAAAAGAATGGGATTTTTTAGATGGCATGGGCCAGATCGTCAGCTTATCTTAATGCATACTTTTTTATTTTTTACTTCCAGGTTTTGTAGGAAAAATTGTATGAAACCATAGTTTTATTTCTCACTTGTGTGCACTTAACCTTATAGAACTTCAGTGGAACAGTTTGTTGGAAAGAAGTATTTGAGAAACTTTGGTCTGTGTTTAGCAACTTTTAGATTTGTTTTCATTTATTAAATGGTTATATAATTTAAAATATGATGGTTATATTCTGTAACAATGTTTCACATGTCATAGCATGAAATGCTTTGTAGTGAAAAAGGCAGCACAATATTTGCTTGACTGCCAGAATTAGTTCTTAATATGCACAATACTCAAAATATTTTTTTTTCTGAAATATGCTAAAGCATTTAAAAATCACTGAAAATCCCCCCAAATGTAATGTAGACTATTTTTATCTAGTATTTTACATAAAGTATTGAACTTTTCCTGCCAGAAACTGCTGATAGATATCCCTCCTCTGGAAGGGTATTTAGGGTAAAAGAATCATGAGTTAAGAGTTAGCAAATATGCATACTTAAGCATTTAAAATTTTTTTATCAATGTTGGTTTTTTTTAGTATTTATGATCAAATATTGTGCTGAGGAAAAGAAATAGTTGTTCCTGTCTTAAAATCTGTGAAATGAATGGTGCACCTGACGCTGGCACCAAACTCTGTAATTAAGAACTGCTTGCAGAAGTGAGAATTGTAGAATCTCTCCCTAAAGTAAAGTGCCTGGTGGCATATGAAAATGTAAGTCTTGTTATGACACTCCAGTGTATGCTATGTGCTTATAAAATATTTTCTTTTCTAAACCACCATCCTATTTTTCAGGTTGATGATAACATTTGGCACTATTTATTTTAAGCTATAGGGTTACGTGTTTATTTTCTTTAAAGAAAACTTGTTGCATTTCTACCCAAAATGTCTGACTAGCTCCTTCTTTTAGTTCAGTAGTGCTCCAGTATTAACTTGTGTCAGGAGTGAACTTTGTGCTTTGAATGACATTGCATAAAGTCTCTGCTTCCCTGTGGTGCAGTAGTCCAATATAAATAAAACATATAGGTATTAAATGTAATGTAAAAATCATAGTGTTTCCATGATATTTTCTCAAACATTCTACCTATCTTGTGGACAACTTACTGCTTCCAGTAGTTGATTCTAGGTGAGATTTCTTGACTGTAAAAAAAGACAGTACAGTAAAAAAAAACGTTTTTGCATTATTTGCTAAAAGATTATTTAAAAATACTACATCCAATATATTGTGTGTTTTAAACTAAAATTTTAAACTAAATTTAACTAATAAACTGAATTATTTTCAAGCCATATTAAAATATGTGATAAAGCATCAAAATAACAAAGAGCTCCCATTATGCCCCAGTCCTGTGAGTGATTGTTTACATTTCAGCTGGTTTTTATGTAATTTCAGTAACTTTGTGAACCGCATCACACACATGATTATGTACTCAGCTCACTTTTTATACTCTCTGTGTGTCACTGGTTTGGTAGCAGGGAATAATTTGGGTTTTTTCCCCTCTTCTGTTGCACTCTTAATGATCTAGTTCCCAATTGTATGAGCAGGCAATAGAAGCATGTTGTCTTTTTGTAATGAGCTGAAACTTCAAAAACATGCCAGTATAGCAGAAGATAAAATGCAGTATTGGAAGTGTCTGAGAAGGCTGGTGTTTTATTCATGCTCATGATTAAGACAGCTGTAGAGTGAAATTCTTGACAGAGGCTTGTAAATAGAGAACTTTTACGCCAGTGGTTCTCAGATACCTCTGAATGGGACCCAGAGTCACAGAGATGTTTGTTTGCAGCAATCTGTCTGCTTGACCTCTTATCTTTGCTCTTATACAGTGGGGTGAAAATCTTAACAGCTGAGTTGGAGTGCTGGTGAATGCTGCATTGGCTGTGTGAGCTGGTAGGAACAGGAAGTGGTGTGAGGGAGCATCATGGAAGGCCTTCAGGTCTTGCTTTGTGAAGACATAAAGGTGCTGGATGGCAGAGGTCAAATTTTTAATTGTCTTTAATAGTCTTTATCTACTCCCAACAGTCAAAATTTTCCCAACCCAGCCATATCCCCACATTATCTGGCCAGAGGCAGTGTTGGTCTTTGGAATTTCTGATCTCTGGTTTGATCTGGGTGAGTAAATCTTTCTGGCAAGGAGAGAAATAGAGGTGCTGACCTTGCCTGGTGGGGTGCTACTTATGTTTCTGAACATGACTCAAATATAGATGTTTAGAGTTGTTTTTTAAATTTTACTCCCTTCTCTGAGCCTTTATTTCCTTCTCTGATGCTTTTGAAAAAGTACTTTCTAATCATATTCACCACTGAAGTTCTGTGACTCCTGGCTTCTGCTTCGTCAGTCTTGTTGTCAGCTCTACCCTCTTCCTGATTTGAAGTCCTCTGTGTCTCATTTTCCTAGTGGTAATTAGTTAGCATCTTTATGACTTTGCTAAACTCAACCCATTTCTGTCTTTTCAAATTTCACCCCTCCCCATAGGCAAATGCCGTTCCTTTCCCCTGATCAGAACTTTAATCCTTTGTTCTTCATTCTGTTTTTCCAGCCCAGTGCTTGTGATTTCTAGTTTAGATAGATTTTTCTCACTGCCTCAATCATTCCATGACCTTGTCTTTACTAAATACTGTTCACTTTATTACCTCTCATTTCTAAATTCCCTTTCTCTGATCACTACCTGCTCTCTTTCAGCTTATCTGTCTTTCTCTCTCCTCTACCCTGTCACTCACTCCTTTTGGGATCTCCAGTCTATTAACCTTTTTGACTCCTTCGTCATCCTGCTGCCTCCTTCCTTCATTGGCCTCACTTCTTTTGACTCACTGGTCTTTATTTTTATCTCCGTCTCTGTACATGGTTTCTTTGGCTGCTTCTCACACTGCCCAGTCCCCATTCCTCCCTCCAGACACATTCTCTTTTAATTTCCTAATTTCCATTCCAGCCTTTCTGAATATCTAAAGAATGTGTTAACACAACACAGCTTTGGACTCGGCTTTGCTTTACCTGCTTCAATGCTCTTCCAAAATGGACTTTTTAACCACTTTTACCTTCTTTTTCTTGTTAAGCTTGCTTGCAGATCTGCTGTTCATTTTCATTCTTTATTCACTCTTGATACAAAATCTTCAATCCGGATTTTGTTGCATGACAAGATTTTTTTCGAAGTTGTTTTTATTCTCAAGACTGTTTCTGAACTGAGCTTCTCTGCCTCTTAACTGTGCATGTTTGCCCCTTTTATTTCTGTTTCTTTTATGCATCTCATTCCTTTCATTGAATTACTTCTTCCTTCAGTAGCAACCAAGTTTCTCTTTCATCTGTTTTTAAGGGGGTGGCACCCATCATCATAACTGTTTCTTGTTTTAATACTTTGTCCTTTTTTCTCCCTCTCATCTGAATTTCACGCACCTAAACACTCTCTCTCCAGTTTATTTTTGGATTACTTTTGTTACACTTTATTTGAATTTCCCAAAAATCCAGTGCTTCTCCCCCCTAGTCTGATTCTCCCATGGTTCTGTCTCCAGATTAGTCCTTTAGGTTCCAGCCAGCCTCAGACCTCTTCAGATTCAAAGATCTAATTTTTATTTCTGACTCCCTCTAGACTATTTTCTAACATCTCTGACAATTTTTCTTGCCTGTTTTCCAAGGCCACAACCTTTCTATCTCTGACATTTCTCCCATGCCTGTGTATCAAATGTCTCAGAGTTAGATGTATCAGAATCCAGCCCTCTCACTATCTGTTCTTTCTTGTCTTTTATCTTCATGATTTAACCTCTGTGTCATTCTGGCTTCTTTTCTCCCTTCAAAGTATCAAAATTGACAGGACTAAACTGTCATTGGGCTTTCACTGTTTTGTGTGCTGAAGAAGGAGCTTCACCAAATTACTACTTGTTTTGTGTTTTAAAGAGACCTGAATCCCACAAATCTGATCTTATTTCAGTACTGTAGAGTTGGAATAAATTGTTTCTCCGAGCATGTTGAAAGTCCTTGAATCTGGGCCTTTAGTTTTCTGTCATTTCAGATAAAGCGATTTTTCCCTTTAATTGCTTTGTATTTGTGTGCAACTTTGTCTTGTCGTGTTCCTGCACATACAGCTAACAGTTGTTTTCTTGCTGTAACAACTTGTTTTCAGTGCTTTAAACTATTGCTTGAAATAAAAATGTGCCTTAGAGCTTCCTGGCTGGAACCAGAGTTGGGCAGAATGCTCCTCTCTGTTCCTGTGCCGCCCAGACCCTCCAGGTGCAGGACTAAGCTCAGTACTCTACTGCTTCTCTACCCACTCTGCCAAACCAAAGCTGCCTCTGTGGTGGGTGCATGGTTTTCTGTGTGGATGCACAGTCTGACGTCATACTTTTAGCAGGCTTTCAGAAGTGAAAGACTGTGTGTTTGCAGAGATTCATTGTTGGTCAAATTGTCTGGCCTTTGAGTGCTTGTAATTATCCTGAGATATGTTGAGATTGAGAAACAAAAATCTTTGGAAAACTGACAAGTTTAGTGTTTTGGAACTGGGGATATAGAGCTGAATGTCACATTTGGTGTGGGTATACACACATTTATTGACTTTTTATTTGCACCAGAGTAATTATTTTGTTTTAGAGGATCAGTTGTTGCTGGCACAAAAAAGATTTATTGTATTTATCAGCTTTTGTATTTATTCCCTGTTACCTTCTTGTAGCACATTATGCTGTCAGTTCTTCTACAGCTGTCTTAGTGATGGGTATTGGTGTTACATCTTTTGTCTAATTGCAATTTTCTGTCATATAGAATTAATAGGAGGAAATGACTGACTCCTTCCTGATAGTTCCACTTGCTTTTCATTTAAACCCTAACAATAGAAAGAGGTCTCAAACAGGAAGATAAATGGTCCCCAGGATAATGCAGATGTTCTGGGATTCCTTTCTTCCTTTCCACCTCCTAGCCCCTGTTTCTCTGACTTTACTGGGACACTTGCAGGGAGTATGGCACTGCCAGTGTATCGAGGGCCAACAGAAACTTCTCAGTGTGGACAGCAAATCTCCCAGTTTAAACTGACTAGCAATATATTTGGTGTTGTTCTACGGCTGGTAATTACAAATGTGTAAAGAGCAGTTTTAAACATCTGTTTGCTGTTATAAAAATAATATTAAATCATGCAAAGGCCTTTTAATGTGGTGTTGGTTTTCAGTATACTTAATTTCTGTTTGTTTCTTCGATTTCAGTTCTGCTGGACTGTTGTAAAGATGATTCATTAAAAATGAGTGTTGTTTTCTTGTTGGGAGTGGGGAAAACAGGAGGCATTCACTGATTTGTTTGAATTTGGCTGCTGATTGTGCTTGAATCAAATTTTATAATAATTCAGATTTGAATGGACCTTGAGAGAAGTCTCTAGTCCAGCTTCCTGCTGAGGGCCAGGTTAGTGCTGAATTTGGAGCAGGGCTTGAGGCTTCTAGCAAGTTCTAGAAGCTCTCATGGGAGAGTGATTGTGCAGCTTCTGTGGGCAGCCTGCTCCAGTGCCTCACTGTCAACCTTGTTTGCCTTGTGTGCAGCCAGAACCTTCTCAGTTACAAGTTATGGCCGTTTGTTCTTCTGCCACTCTTCAAATGTTCTTTATATTGCAAAAAGGTAAGTCAAGTATTGGAATAAAGAGAGAGCTTAGGATGTTTTATTTTCTGAAAATTTGTTGTTGCAACAAATATGTTCATGTAGTACTTCTGCATCCTATATGACGTGTACACCATGTTCATTTGCAACTTGAGTGTAAAATAAAACTTCTGGCAGTAAAACTTGATACAGACATTCTGTGGTGTTTATGGCCTGGATTTTTTCACTTGTTGCCTTTCAAATCTGCTAAATGTTTCCTGGCAGATCACAGTTGTGCCCATCATGGTGAAGCAGGGAAATTGGGATCCTGAACATAACTCTGCTTTTGTTTTCTGAAGCCCGCTCTGGGGAAAAGAACCACTGGAGATCAGATGGGAAGAGAATGAAGCCAGCAGGTATCAGATCATTGCTAGTTTTGGGAAGGCTACTTTTAAACTCAAGTTCTAGTGGAAACTTGCTTGGAAAAATTTATCACAATTGAAATTTGAGGAGGAAAATGGCTGGAGCAGGAGCTGCTTTCAGAGCAGTGGAGTTTTGTTGGTGAATTTTGCCCTGTATTAAATGAGAGCTGGAAGCTTACGATGACAAACTTCTTGGGAGCAAATAAAGAATATGACAAATAGATTCTGTTTCAAATCTGTCAGATTCTTTGAGGAAACAATTTATGTAAACCAAGAATAATTTCTTGATGTTGTACAATAATAACTTAATAGTTACCAGTCTGGCAGGAGTGTGGTGGTGGCTGTGTCATTCCTGTAGTGGACCTTTTAAAAGTGTTCAAAGATTAAAAAAAAATAAAAGGGGTGACACATGATTCAGAGCTTTTGCTTTTGTGGGAGAATATTTGAGAAGGTAATTATCAAATTTGGTATGCTTTTAAACTTTTTAACCACTTTTAAATTCAGCATGCATTTTTATCAATAATAATTTTTGTTCCTCATTCTGGAACAAGTACTTATTTTAGATTGTGATTTCTGCATAATGTGATGTGTTAGGAGTAAAATTATTCCTGCTGTACTTTTCCGTACTGGGAATGAGTTTTCGAGAAGTGTCAACAGTGCAGTTGCACTGATTTCAATCTCTAAAGAAGGATGTCTTGCTTGAATCTGGGGTGAGCAGTTAAAATGCTGCTGCCTATGGCTGAAAGGCAGAAGCACTGCTAGACGGACATAAGACAAGTTTCTTAGGGCTACCTTAATTATTGAGTTGAGAGGGAAGGAAGGGGCTCTAAAATGTTAGTGTGGAGAGTGTTTTTAGTGTTGTGGCCTCTGAGACAGGCTTTGGAAATATGGGGGCTTTCAGCTGCAGGATGTGCTTAGCTTAAGTTAAAGGAAAGGCTATTTGTCCTTTCTCCTTTAGCTGAGAGGTTTTGACTGCATGTTTGGGGATGAAACAGGGCCTGGCTGAACACTCTTCCCTTGAGTGGGTGAGATTCTGTAGGTAGTCTGCATGGAACATCCAATAATAATAAATCAGTAATTTGAAGAACTTTTTACAGTTATCACATTTCCATAATTCAGTTGTTCCACTCCAGAGCTTACATGGATACAGAGATCACTTCAACTGCTCCATCCTTTTATCATAGAAGGGACAGGGGTTCCCCTGTTTTGTGGTTGTATTTTCCTGTGGTGTGTTTCTTGTTGTTGATTGTTATTTTTTGGTGGGTTTTATGTGTTTTCCCGACACTTCTCACTTTAAAATGATGATAATTGTTCCATAAATGTGAAATTCATATACATTTATACACACATAAGCAAGGCTTACACAACACTGTTCTTCTTTATAGCAAGCATTTGTATGTGGATCTGTAGTCACACAGATGCTGTTGACTGCCCTTGGCTGTCACGTGGCACCATTGTGAATGTGAACATCTTTTCTTTGTTCAAATCTATGGACTGATTCTAGGAACATAAAATGTGAGGTGTATGCCTTTAACAAAAAATCCCTCATACTTGCAAAATGAGGCAATTACTTGGCTTTTCCAGAGCTCCTTGTCCTGTGTATGGGTACCTGTGGTAAGCATGGCCAGCAGCAAGGCTGGTGCTGGCTCCAGCATCATTAACTGGGAGCCTGCTGACACTGGCCATTGATCCAACAGCCAGCACGGGGCTTCTGGGCTGCTGAGTTTCCTCCCCCAGCTCCTGCTTCTCCCTGGAGATAAGCAATTGGAAGGAATGAGCCACTTGCCTGGAGTTTGGAGAAGCAGTGGACAGGTCACTGTGAATTGTCAGCTCAAGCAAAAGGGTAAAAGATCATGGGGGTGACACTTATCTGGTGTTCTGTTGCTGTAACACTGGACCATCCCTCACAATGTCACAAATCCCAAGACCTTGTAAAACTCCACCAATGTAATAACTGGAAAGCTGTCATCTTTACAGTGGTAATGATGCAAAAGTATGGTGATGGTTTTGAGTTAAAATGCTTTTTGAAAAGAAGTTCTGCCTGTTTAGTGTTTATGATGGTAAGCAATCTATTTATAAAACAGTATTTTATTGAAGAATTGCTTTATTTTCTGTTTTCTTAGAGTGAACATGTTGACGACAATGGTCCCAAATGGATAGAAACAGATGGATGTTCGGGTAATATCCATTAAATGGAACATATTACTTCTCATAGGTACCATATTCTTCCCATTTATTGTTGCCTTCAGTCTTGGATGTTTTCTTTAAACAGCACTGATAGCTCTAAAAGCTGTCACAGGTTTTATAAAGGCAACTTACACATGCACTGTGTATTCTAAGACTGTGTGGTATGAGAATTTTGTGCATGTTTTGCAGTTAATGATTTATAAATTTTTTCTGTAAAAAAGTTAAATTAGACATGGTATGATTTTTTTTTTTTTAGTAAGCGTAGTATCCAAGTGCCATTATAATAATCAGAATCCCATTGTAACTAAGTGGTGTGTGTGTCTGTGTGAGAATATTTCCTGTATTGAGTACAGGTGCATCTGCAGTGTGTTGCTTCACAGCTTGATTTGGAATGCTGGCAGCCATTTGCCTGCAGCAAAGCACCTTCCAAATAACTTCTTGCTTTATTGGAGCTTTTGTTGGAATTTGGCCCTTGTATTTCCTCATGATATTTAAATTCTGGTTTTGTATAGGACCAGCAAGCTACTGCTAAAAGAACTGTAGATGTTAATTGTCATTTATTTCACAGTAATTGAGCATAAAACTCTGTGCTTAAAATGCAGTCATAAAACACAATTTCCTTTTAAATCAGACACTCTGCAGTTCTCTCATAAACTTTAAAATATTGTCAGTGTTATGTCTTTATGTACTTTAATTTTATGTAATGAAAATTTGAAACAGAAATTCTGTTTGAGTGCATTAAGTGCCTCAGAGTTTGAATTGCAAGAAATCAATTGTATTCTTCAGACCTCTCAATAATTGTTTCTATATTCATTCTTTAAGGTCCTAGCTAAGTTGAAATGCAGTATTTCATTCCTGACACTTAATCCATTAAAATGTCCTTGGAGATATTTTTGTTTTAAAATAATTTACGTGTCCCGTACAATGAACATATACTGCTGGAGTTATTTCTGAATAATTTTTGCTCTGGTCCAGAACATAAATAGGAAACATATACATGCCTCATTTGAAATCAGTTATGTAATGGTCATATGAAAACCACGTCATCAGAGTCTCGGGACTACTTTTTGTTGCCGTATTTGTTAAAAATGAAGTATCAAACTCTTAACAGATCGTGATTGCTTGAATTAATATTGTACCTTTGGTTGTTCTGGCTTATGTGGCATTTTGTTCAGTTTGTGAATGAATAATAGCGATACTTCTGAGCTCAGTCCACCCAGAGTTATTAAGATCCAGTAGATTTGTCCATTTGCACTGTCAGTGTGACAATTCCTACAAGACACTGACCTGTGAAGGAGGCCAGTTCTGGGGGAGGCTGTGGGATGAGTTCTCCCTCTGGCAGCTGAGCTTGTGCAGCGTCTGCCCAAGCTCTTGCCTGGCCACAGGTTGTGTTACAAGCAGGGAAGTGCTGGCTAGGTGATTTAAGGTGTGTGGCATGGCAATACCTGTTCCATTAAACTCTATGGATGCCCATCTTTGACCACCATACAGGGACTTGATTATTCATGTATACTGAGCATTTATTATGTGGATGTGGGTGTTGTAGACGCTTTTAACCTGAATATCCAAGAAAATAATTTGGCTGTCATTGGAAAGCCTTATCTGCTGCTCAGTATGGAAAAACATGGCACACTTTTACCCTAATGACCCTGTGTTTGACCCAGTTTGACCTTAATTATGTTTTACTTTCTATTTCATTTTTGTGTGCAACTTGCATAGGGCAGGCTTCCATCATGTTCCACACAGATGTTCCTGGGCAGAACACTTCACAGCAAATTGAGTGAGCAGGACTCCTGGTTCCTGTTCTTTCTGGAGTGGAGTCAGTTCCTACAGTGCTTCTGGTCTTTTTTTAGCATTCTGAATTTCTGTGGGATCCTGCATTTCACACCATGCTTAGCTGGTGGTTCTGCATTTTGCCCTTAGCTTTGCTACACCCTGTGCTTTGAGAATCTTCTCTTTCAGTGTTATACCTTTTCACAGCATCTGGCTTGGAAACCTTGTACTTTTCTTATTCTCCTGTAATTTTGTGCTTGCTTTCTCACGTACCTCTGCTGTGATTTGAGGGTGAGATGGCTTTGGTGATTCCTTTTCCCATCTCCCTAGTGGGACACAAAAAATCAATTTCCATTCTGGGAATCTGGTAACATTGCAAACTGCTTTGCCAGAGTCCCAGTCCCGTAGAAGCTGGGGTAGGAGCCTTTGAACAGACTGTCTTAGTTCAGCTGAGCACAAAAGATCATCACCAAATAATTTGCACATGGCAGCTGTTGAGAAAATTGACAGGCCACAGTATGGAGGAGTCTTGAAGGGAAAATTTGCCTCAGTGAAGATCTCAGATTGTGCTCCAGGACAGTGTGGGATTAGATCTTAAGCAAACACTCTTGTGAAAAGTATTTGTGCAGCATTACAAGGAACAAAACAATTATGCAGAGGATAGCACCTTTCAAACTAATTGCTATAATTTGGCCAGTACTGGTAAGCTTGCTGTTTTCGCTCTGTATTGTCTCCATTAAGACTCACTGGAGAGCAAAGTAAACAGTGATTTTCCTGAGAAATGATTTTGTGGATAAATGTGGACTGTATAAAAAAGAAGGATCTTTCTGTGCTCCTATGACAAATATACTTCTCTTTAGTTCAGCACTAATCTTTAAGAACAAATGAGGATCCAGGGAGACTTTTTTTTTTAATAGCACTGCCATTTACTGTTGCCAGCAAAGATAACTGCGTATTTGGTTATTGTTCTATAATAATATTTTTATTAGAACATGTAGTTTCTTTAGCTTTTCTTTCATCACAATATCTGCTGTACTTAAAGGGAACTATAAAGATCAGCAGTGTTTTGCAGAATCATATTTGATATGAGATAGTGTTGCCTTCCACACAACTATCAACACACAAATACTGAAATGCTTCTAAAGTCCTTGAATCTGTTTAAGAGATTGATACATTACTCATGCTCACTTACTTTTGTAGATCAATATTTCACAGTCTATTTACTAATACAAAATGAATGTTTCTATTTTTGGCTTAAAATGTGGTGGGTTGGTGGGTTTTTTTCTTTTCCCAGTTTCTAACAAATTGCTGCTTTTGATTTTTCAGGCTTGATGGGCCACTGGCATTGGCAGGTGGTGGAATGACACAATGCAATATGATATGCCAAAGTAGCTGGGCATTGCTTGTCATCTTGTAAACAAGTGAGGCAGAGGAAATGAAAGAATACATGAGTCTCTCAAATATGCAGGCAAAAAAATGGACAGATTCCATAGGATAGAAATCTTTTTCTAGAACTTCCTCCTTCTATCTTTCTCCCAGAATGTTGCAGTTTCTTGTGGTATTCTGTCGACACCATATCTGAGGTGTTGTAAATGAAAAAGGAAAACATTTTACCAGTAATAATTACATGTATAATTTCCATGTATAATTTCACTTTTCTTTAGATTCTTTTTTGCTTTCTGTAGTGCAAATAAGAGACCGTTAAAGATAGTAAAAAAGTAAATAAAGATCTTTAATGTTACAGCCTATGCTAAATGCAGCATATAAGCATATAGCCTGCTTTGAAGAATTGCTCTATTCACTGCACTTTCGTAGTGATTGCTTGGCTTTTGACCAACTGTGATTATTCTTTTTGTTTCAGGTAGAGCCATAGGTCAATCATTTGTCCAGTTCAAAAGTACAAATGCTTATGCATGAATTTAAGGATGAGCTGTCTATATCAGCATGTTTCTTGATTTTTGATCCCTCTAGGGCAACATGGTGGCAAGTATTTAGCAAATTTCTACCTCAAATTGTCTGTTTTCTCCTAAAGTTTGAGTTTACAAAATCATCACAAGACATTGGTGCAACTAGGATGAGATGGAAGAGCAGCCTGTACTTGTCGAGCATGTTCTTCCCATGTGTGTGTACAGGGGCACGAGTAAAGGGGCGGATGAAAGGGTGGTAAGTGCTGCAGAGTGCGTGCCGCTCCCGGGACAGCTGCCGCAGGCGCAGAGCTGTGCCGCCTTCTCCCGGCAGTGTTCGGGGGCCCGCTCCTCTCCTGGATGCTCCTGGGGTGTGCAGCGGAGATCAATCCCTGCTGCAGGAGCTCTTAGCCTCTCCCAGGTGTTGTGGGACATACCTGGTGCAGGTAACTCAGTTTGCAGCTGCAGGCAGGGATGCAGGCTGGGATGCAGCTTAGGATGCGGGCTGAGCTCTGGGTGGGAGCGCAGATGAGAGGCCGATCCTTTGCATAACAAAAGGCAGGGAGAGGTGGCACAGCAGCCGGATGAGGGAGAAAGGTGGAAGCCCATGACTCAAGAGGAAAAGCAAAACTTTCCCGCATTTGGACTGTGAGAGGATAAAAGCCCAGGGGCTCCTTTTTGGTGGGTCCCTCCCCTGCCTGGGCTGCTTCTGTATTATTGTGCCGTGGGTAAATGGCTTTATGGAACGAGACTAAGGCACTGCTGAGGGAAACGTGGGATGGAGCTGGTGAGGAAGCCTGGTCTGGCTGTGAGTGGGGTGTGCGGGGAACCAAATGGGACCCATGGGGTCGCTGGAGCCGCCCGCCCTGAGGGGACTCCGGTCCCTGGCCCTGGGATTGTGATTGCCACAGTGTCTCAGGAATGATCACACTGGGAAGTTTCCTTAACTTCAAATTAAGAAAAATACAGTTAGGATGTTGAGGAAAAGGAGGGGCCCGGTTGAGAAGTAGAACTTCCTTTGTATAGCAAAGGTAGGAAATTCCTAGGGATGATTTTGGCTGTGAGCTCTTGCAAAGTTCCTCCAAAAATTGGTATGGGAACTTTTTCTCCTGGCTGCCGTACTTTTGGATTCAGCACACTACGTTTGGTACTTGAGGTTGTTCAGGATCTATGTATTCCGGAATGCATCTGCATTGCTAAAACTGCAGTCTGGTTCCTTTATTTTGGAACTTTTTGCATCTGATCTAGGAGCATAATATTTTTAAATATCTGTCTTCAGGTGTGTCTATTTCTATGGTTGCTTTAAAATAAATTTTGGAATAAACTTAATTTGGAAGGAATAGAATTCTGCTTTCCATTATTTTTTCTACAATAGATTATCTTGTGTTTGACCACAGAGAAAAATATATTTCTTCTGGTATATGTTGCTCTTTTTTTCCTTTTAATAAATGAATTTTGCGATTCTTCACAGTGTTCTCCAGCTTTGACGGTTCTTAATAAATCTCTAGTATTTCCAAGTACTTCAACCCTATTTTAATTGCAGTAGTATTTATGCAAAGCTTAGTATTCATTCCAGATTTGCTCTTTATTACATGCTGTCTCCTAGACTGCAGCATTTTGGGTCACAGCAGGTTTGGGTTGCATTTTCCTTATGATCACAGGCTTGTTTCATGCTTTGGAGTGGTGCTGATGTAGCGAAAGAGGCAAATGCAGAGTGCACTGCTGCTGTAGTGACTTAGTAGCCAGCAAGGCATCCTCAACTAATCATATACTTTGCTTTTTAAAAATATTCTTTCCTAGAAGGAGCGGGTGTTAATTCCGTGCATTGAGGACATCATACAACAATGTACAAATGTATCAGAAAGAAGCCCTTTTAATGTTTGTTGGTTTTTTTTACATTTGTGTTTTGAGTGAAGCTTGGTTGCAAACAGTTCCTACAGCCCATGATGGATGTGTTGATCTTTGTGGCTTAGTGATTCTTGGTGCTGCTTGTGTATTGGCAGTGGTGGCGTTCCTTTAAAATACACTCTTTACTGTCTTTATTTAATCCAAACTCCATTTCCATCAAAGCTTTAGTACTACAATGAGGGAAGAAGGAATTAGGATGTGGTAGCCTCGAACTAGCTTAATTTCCTGGGCCTTGTTTGCCTGCCCTGGGGACAGAGCATCCCACACCATCGCTGCCACCCTCTCCTGTAGCAGCAAGAAGGCATCCATGCCACTCTGCCCCCTTCCAGGGGATGAGAAGCTGTTCCTTACTTCCTACAGGCCCTTGGCATTGTCAATTGGGTATTCAAAGGTGGGAACTGTAGTTTCACAAAATACTGTATCTTCCTCTGTGGATATTAATTTTAGATGTGTTTTGGTAGCAATGAAGTTTTCTCTGGTTCCCATTATTCCCATTGCCTTATTAGGCAGTTAAGGAGAAAAAAAATACCTTTATCTACCCACAATTATTCCTTAATGATGAGGAATATAGAGGCAACCTTTCCATATATGCATATTATCCCTGCTGAAAATCAATGCTAAAACTGCTCTCAAAAAACTATGCATAGGAAGAACATCTAGGGTATTCTTGAAGTAAGCTGTGAGTTGAGAATTAGAAACCCCCTGGTCCAGTAAGAAATGGATTTTGTGTTCTCTTTGTACTGTTAAAATTTCCTTTGGAAAGGAACTCCCACTGTCTAAAGTACCAAAAGGTTTTGCAAGCGTTCAGAAGATGAAATGCTGCCAGATGTTAAATTCAAGGAGCAAGTTAACTACTGTTGTCAGATGGAACAGCTTTTTTGTCTGGTAACTTCTCTTTACCTTCTCTCCCTCTTGCCCTCACCCTCTCTGTTCTCTTGACCACAGCAGCAACTAGACTGCCCATCTCTTCTGCAAGGAAATGAGTGCTTCACTCACACAGCTGAAGGGAGAAATCTCTGTATTGTACAGGGCATATAATTAAATAGATGGTTGCTCGGATTAGCAAAGTCTTTTACTGAAATGGGTTATCCAACTAAACTTCTGTAGTTAAATATAGTTTACCTTTAAATGTATATTCAATAAGCAGAAGTCTCTAATAGCACAGTGAAAATGTATTATGGGCACATGAAAAGGATTGCTCATGTCCGGCACTCTCACCTTAGTGCTGCTACAATGATGCTATTTTTGCCTTAACACTTTTTTTTTTCATAATGTGATTCAAATACATAAAAGGTGCATGGATTTGAAACACATCAGAGGTCATTTCCTCCTGTGACTCACTAATCAGCTCTGGTACTTTCATATGTACAGCAGGAACTTTCACACAAAGGTTAAGATTAGTAGCTAAGCAGACAAAGAGAAAATGGAGGAAAATAATAGTAGTGGTGAGTACATGCATCAAATAAGTGTGGCCCAATATTTTTGTCTTTTTTTGATAGATTGCTTTGGATGCTTCTGGGCAGCACTGAATGAAGCATTTTTTCATCTCTATCCCAGAAGGATTATTCCAATGGTTCACCTTAGATTCTGCACAGAATATTACTTTGATACTGTAATAGCTTTGGAAATAGCTCTTCTTTGATGTCAAGAGCTGTATGGAACTGTTCTTTTGATTAAGACACACTTACAAACTTGAAAAACCTAATAATAGATAAAAAAAGAAAAAAAATTACAATCATTTGTGCTTTATTAAACTCGATCTATGGGAGAGATGCAGAACATGTGTGCATCTGTATCCCCTGTCTTGATCTGTTATCCTTCTGTTGGAAACCCTCACAGTGTGTCTGTCTCTGTCTTGAATAGCCCAGGAGCCTATTTTTTTTTCGCCCTCTTTATTTTATGACTTTCACTTTCTTCTGCCAGGGAAGGCAGAAGAAACAGGTTGCAGACTGAACAACCAGCCTGACAACTGGATTATTATAATCCCCCCTTCCCTCATCCTTAATTGATTGCCGGAGATTTATTGCTTACAATTTCAGTTTAAAACTTAGCCTAGTCCATACCAACAAAATTTATTTTTACTGCCAGGGGGTATGATTGAACTGGTAGCCAACAATCTGACTTTGTTCACTTGTTTGCATCAGTGCAATTTCAGGGCAATAAATGGCACACACTCATGCCAAGGTGCCCAGCCCATGGTGGCTTTGTCTGCAGCCAGGCCTTAGGGAAAGTGTCTGGCACAGTTCAGGGCTCATGGGGAACAGCACCTGTGTTGCTGTGGCACATCTATGTAGCATCCTGTCCATAGAGCAGCCACTTTTAGGTCAAAGTCATGTTTAGCATGAGTTTAGAAGGTACTAAGTTAATTTGTCCTTTGAATGGGTACTGAGATTTGCTCTGAAAACATAGATTAATGCTCTCTTATTCTTAATAATAATATATTTACCAGGAGTTTTTTAATACTTTTGTCCCAGATTTATTCCTGGAATACTCTGCTTCATTTTTGTGAGTTAATATCGTAATTATTTTGAGAGAAACGTTTTAGAAACTTACTGATCCTGCATTTTTGGGAAAGAGGGAGATTAGTCCTGTCTCAAGCAATGAAATTCCATTTTTTATTCTGTACTCTGCAACTACGCTTTTTCTTGTGAGTTTATTTTGCATTAAATCCAGAGTCACTGCCAGAATTGGGCAGAGAAGTAACTGAGCGAACATTCCAATTTTAGATGTAGGAACATAGTGTACATCAAAGATTGCCATTTAAATCATTTTACCTCAGAAAAAAAGAGCTTTATGGAAATAAATATGTACTCAAACAGAGGAAGTGCTTTTCAGCAAAGCAAATTTGAGATGGTAAAAGTGGCAGTGGAGCAATACAGTGACCTGTGATGCAGATTAGGAAAAAACCTCAGGTTTGGGGATTTGTCTGTCTGTGGCCAGAGCTGTGCTAGGCTATAGTGGAGTTACAAGGAGAGAGAGAACTGTTGAAATAATTACATTTTCTGTTTCAAGCTTTACTCTTCTGTCAAGGAGAGTTTCAGGCTAAAGCTGAGGCTTTGTAGGCTGTTAGACCCCTGCTGTTTCTCATGGAAGCTTTGCGCAAGAGGGGCAAAGCCAGAACGTCAGTTCATATCTTTACAGGAGAAGATGTGATTATTTGACTGCCTCTTCATCCTCATTCACGGGGCAAAGCTTCCAGACAACCTTCGCTGCACCCTTCGAGCCCTTTTATCCAGCACAGGCACCTTCCCAGACTGGAGTGGATGTGCCTTGTTCACAGCAGTTTGGGAACAGTGGCACAGACTGAATTCAGGCTCTCCCTGGTGGGTAAGCACCGGGGATAATCAGAGGGCTAAATGAAGGCTCTTTGTTCTCAAACTACCGACATGCCCTAAGCAGTGTCGGGTTTCGCTGAGCGCCAGACAGCAAAGCAGACTGATATATCCCGAGAGCTGTACCAGGAAACACAGGTTGCAATGCTCTCTTTGCAGCTTTTGGAGAAGGTTTTAATGAGGCACAGCTTGATTATTATTTTTGCTAAGAATTGCCTTCTCTGAAGAGAACAACTTTAGATTGTAAACTTGGCTTTTCTTTATGGTATGTAGTCATACAAGATTTTAAACTTGGTTTCAAGTAAGAGGTTTTGTGTTTTTGTGAGAGTAGTGTAATACAGCATGCCAGATATTATTTGATGGGGTTTTTGTAGTCTGTCGATGTTTTACTTTTGCAACCATTGTTAATTGTTTACATGGCTAAAGGAGCATCCTTTGACTGTTCAGATGGAAATTGCTTTTTCCTATGGTTGAGAAGAAGAAACAAAGCAAGAATATTAAAAAATCTTATGAAAAAAATATCAAGAAGTTTTAATATTTAATGCTGGCCTAAGAGACATGTAACATAAAATAAAGGAATTAAGTGAAAGAGAACAGGAAAGATTGGCTCTTAAATGACCAAGTTATCTTAAGACAATCTCAGGTCACAAAGAATAACTTTAGTAACCAGTATTGGTATACAAAATAGGTGATCCCATGACATTCATCAAGAAAAGAACCAGACACAAACCTAGATAACCTAGGAAAATATATGTGCTTAAGAGATATTGAACCACTAGTTCAAAGATTATTAAAAAATTGGGGGTAGCAACTGGTTGGCTATGTTATCCCTTTGGATTTTATCAATATGAGTTATCAGGGGCTTACAATTCATAGGTGCAAGAGATCACCCGTAGCCTCACAGTATTGGCATGTTTGTTTAGACATAAATACAGATAATGACTTTTGGAGAAGTCACCATCCTATGAAGAGTGGAGACAGAGCATGTCTGTATGTGCATGTGATTCCAGGTGGGAATGGAAGCAGCTTGGGCTGGCTTGGCTCATCCTCAGGAGATTAGAAGCATCACTGTGCAGTGCTCCTGTCTTCAGGTTTATTGGTGGATTTCTGCCCCTGTGGACCTCCCTGGGCTTCAGGGGCGCAGCTGCCTCACCATGGGCTGCACCTCAGGCTGCTGGGGAATCTGCTCCAGCACCTGGGGCACCTCCTGGAGCAGCTCCTGCCCCTCCCTCCTCACTGACTCAGTGTCTGCAGAGCTGCTGCTTTCTCTTATTCTCTCTTCTCTCTCTGGCTGAAATTTCTATTGTGCAGTTCCTTCCTGTCCTCTAAATATGTTATTCCAAATATGCCACCACCACTGCTGCTGGGCTCAACCTTGGCCAGCGGCCTGGAGCTGGCTCGCATTGGCTCCATCAGACATGGGGGAGTCTTCCAGCAGCTTCTCACAGGAGCCACCTGTTGCCCCCTGTTACCAAAACTTTGCTGCCCAAACAGAGTTCCCAGGTCTGGAGTCTTATCTGTCAAAGCCTACTGTCACATCAACATCAATAAGTGAGTTTGGAGGTATGTGTTTGAATGGTATTTCTAACTGCTAAATGTTTCCTCTTGCCAAAAGTGTCCGTGCACCAGCCCTGAGCTTCCAGTGAGGCAGAGATGACTGAAGCAGATCTGTGTCTGATCGGATAAGAACAAACCAGGACAAGGACTCTGCCAGGAGCTGAGTGTTTTGGGAAGAACAAAGGAGTTACCCTGATTCGTGTGCCAAAATTAGAAAAAAAAAGTTTGATTTATGAACTCTTGTCTATGCTGCCCTCCTGGAAAACAAGGTATGATGCCCTCTCAGGCATATCACTGAGGAGCAGCACCCTCAAATCCCCACCCCTGCTACTTGCAAGGTGCTAGCTGTGGTGTCTTACCTAACTTTATTTTCTCTTTTCTGTGCATTCAGGATAACTCTTTTGTTCCATTTTCAGCCCACACGCTGACACAGGGGGCACCTCCTGGATCTCTCTCTCTCTCTCTCTTTCTCTCTCTCTCCTCTTACACTGTTTTTTAAGCATGCTGTAAACTTATTCATTCCCTAAAGGCAAAAACAGCTATCTGAGCAACACTTTGTCAGCATAATACATTTACAGAATGCATATTTATGAACCTTTGAGCCTTTATTGTTCCAGAGGGCAAATAAAAACCATGAAAAGTAGCAATATAGTGTTTCAAAGGTCCCTCAAGGAAAACAAAAGTAGTTGGAAATAAATTTAGGGAAAAAAAGTTCTTCTCTAGAAAAGAACCTTGAATTAACACATACAAAATATGGGGCGGGAAAGACTATTCTCTTCTTCCACCTATCCCAAACTTTCCTAATCCACCTTTTAAGAAATTTTAAGCTTGAAAAATGGTTTAAAGCTTTACAAAATTGTATAAATGGCATAGGTTAGATATATAATAGTAAACCAGAATTTTTAAAGCAGCATGCCTTGTTCAGTCATAATAAAGTTAAATAGTTTTTAAATGATCATCTGGATTGAAATATACCACATAGATGATCTATGGTATGTGCCACAAAATTGCTACAGAAAAAAGATAGCAAAAAAATCAATAAAATGGCGTAATTGTTCTTATTTTAATTGACTCTGGGTTCTCATTAACTTTACAGTGTATACCTCAACTTTTAAAACTAATGGGTTTCTACTCATTATTGCTGATAATAAAATAAAGCTGGTTAGGCAATATTTGTCTTCTTACATGAGTCCATTAACTCAACTGCAATCAAAAGCTGGCAATAACAATATTCCTAAATTATGCACCCAAAAAATTAAACCACAAAGTGTTGTTTCCCTGCATGCAGAGTCCCATTTTAAAATGAGTGTGACTGCCTGTAGATTTCATCCAAAGCAAAAGCTGGAGTGTGTGTCTAACAAAAGAGAGGTAATCCAGAACCGTCTGGCTTCAAAACTGTGCAATGTGCTCAGAATGACCCTGCTTGGACAGGAGGTGGGACCAGGTGACCCACTGTGCTTCCTTTCCAATGGGGGTCATTCTGTGCCTCTGTTATTTTCTGAAACTTGGACTCGTCTCTCTTACTTTTTTTGGCCTGAATTAGGGAAGGAGACCCCTAGAGTTCCCATGGAACAAGGCAGAATGCCACTGAAAGCAAAAACGAGCCTGGGGGGAGACAAAAGCTGCAGCACTTCTGCCATAAGGTACCAGATGATTTGTGTGGAGGGATGGGGACTGAGGGGAAGGTTTCCTTCCTGGCTCTCACAATTTCACCAGTGGATCCTTCCTTCCAAAGGACTGGTGTATGTGTGGACATACAGGCTGTTGCTGGTGCTCACACACAAAAATCTCGAGTGGCTCAAAGGAATTAAAAGGGTCGACTTTGTATGGGACACTTTGCTGTGAGCATGGGGTTTTCTGCTGAGAGGGTGGGGTTTTTTTCCAAAGATATTTTTTTATATTATAATGCCACACTAGAAAAAAGGTGGGAGAGTTGCCATGTGGAAATTCAACATTGCTCAGAGGAGGCAACTTTAAATTTATGTGTTTAGTTGTTTATATATTTATGTATGTGTTTAGTTGTTTTCAGTTGCCAAAATGCAGCTGAATTCACAAATTGTTTCACTACTTCTAAGGCTACATTTCTGGCTATTCTTTGAAAATAACAGATTTTTTTTCCCCCTTCTTTCCTCAAGAATCATTCTGTTTTGCTTTGTGTAAGTTCTGGACATTGAGACCCCCAGGGAGGAGAGGACAAGGAATGGTTTGCCTCTGAACATCACTTTCCAGTTAATTGTGATTATCATTTGTTAAACATGAGAACAGCTTGAAACATTACAACTGCTTAGAAGTAACTGCACAGGAAACTGCATTGCTACCATGGTACAGGAACTTTAAAAAGAAAAGAAGTAAAAAAAATAAGTGTAGTTATGTTTCATTAGTTTCTCACATTTTAGATTTCACTGGCAATGTTACTTTGCAGCATGACATCTGTAATACCAAATGGATATTTAAAACTCACAAAAGAAACTAAACTTAACTTCTTGCAAGTTCTACAAACATGTTTGCCACTGGTGATTTTTCTTCTGACATGGAGAGTATTCAGACTGCCAAGACTGGAGAGGTTTCTTCTGGCTTTATTCTACTGTTGAAAAGATGATGTCTTTTAAGGGTATGTAACCCCATTTATAAATATACTTTAAGTAAACACTTTTCTGTTTGTCTTTTAAGAATCTCAGGAAAGCAGGATGTTGGTGCCCCAGCCATTTCTTGTCCCCTCAAGTAAACAGGCTTCCATGCCCTCTCTGCAAAGCAGTCCTTGTGCTAGGCAGGTACTGCAGGTGCCCATGGCTTTGCAGGCCTGCCCTCTAAATATTTTAGTGGAAATAGAGTACAAATGAAATATTGGGAAATTTGGATGGATTGTGAGCCAAGGGAAGGCAGGAGGAGGTGCAGTGGGAGGAGGGTATCAGAGGTGCTGTATTAGCTCCATGTTCTCTGCATAGAGGGAGCATCACAAGGCAGAGACTGTGACCCACCACTGTGGGACTAATTGGGCACTTCTGTCATGGGATGGGGGCCTGGATATTGTGCCTGAAATGGGCTAAGCAGCTCCATCAGAGAAGGCAGTAATGGGGAGGAGGAGGAAAACTCTCAACAGTCTGAAATAACAAATTATTTACCATGAACATCACGAATTAAGCTTAGCCTGTGACACACTCAGGAAATCCAGGGAGGATGAACACGCAATTCTTTTTGTTACCCATATCCCCATAGATCCATTAAAAACAAAGAACAGAATCCCCAATACACACAAAGCCCCAAAAAGACAGAAAAAATCCCCCTACAAAACAGCCAAAAACCCAAGCATGTGGCCATGATGCTTCAATTAATAATGGGAGTCTGCTTTTTATTCCCATTCATGCTGCTACCCCATCCAAAATGGTATTGTGTCTGTATTTGGCAAAACAGGAGGTTCTTACAGAAGAAACGCTATGAACATACAAAATCTCTTACTAAGATGGAAACTACCATGATATATAAAGATTATTAAATTTAAAAAAAAAGAGAAAATTCAGTTTTCTGTTTCCTAGCTTTCTAAACAGCTTTTCAAAGCTTTTTCACCAATGTGAATCAAGCAGAGACTATTTACATTCTTGACTCATTATGAGGAAGACTGATAAATGAAAAGAAGCACAAGTTAAAAACCATACATGACTGCACTGTCATCTTTAAACTCTCTATACATAACAAAAGTGGCAGGATGCAAATATGAGGCATTCTAGATCAAAGCTGTAAAAATATGAAGATATTACAAAAAAAAATACAGTGAGTGTCAGTAATGATAAATATTTCAAATCCAGTAAAATGAAAAATCTATAGGAATCTTGCCATTTCAGTGGTTTTACAGGGGGGTTTCAGAGTTCCAGATTACACCAAATTTTCTTTTCATTAGAGATGTCTAGCAGTGAAATAATGAAAATGAAAAGTTTTACGTTATTTTTATGTAATAAAGAAATTAAGATACTGTAATCTTTTTACAATTTGCTTTTCTCAAAAAAGTAGTAAAAATGTGGGAAGGGGGCCATATTGCCACTACAAAACCGGAGCTGAATGTGCTTCCTTTATTACAATGAAATTTGCTGTCCTAAGAACTATGTATCATTCAAAAAAATTGTATGTGTGGGTGTTTCCCTCTTTTTCCTTGTCAGATTTTTCTTAAATAACAAAACCTTGTATATTGTACTTGAAAATGGGTCGTATCTGAGAGTGAGGTCAAAGCAGTTAGGATCAAAGAGCAGAAACTGAACTGGGACAAGTTAAGGCCTTTTAAAGTACCTAATACTTGCTTTGAGCGTTGCTACAGTATGAAACTACAACGGTATATATAAAACTTGTAGCATTAATATTGTAACCAAGTTGATAATATTTTGGAGAAGAGCTTCTTAAGCTTGTCTGACATGTTTGCTGTTAAAGTTTTGCTTGGGCTGTGTGCCCAAGGCTGTCCCTGGTTGCAGGGGCTGGCTCTCAGAGCTGACCATGGTCGGTGTCAGTGCTCAGTCTGCCATTCCTTATGGTTCTCCTGCTCTCCACTTGTCACTGTGTGAGCAAGATGGAAACAGAACCTTTTCAAATGGGTGCTTCCTATGTCCAGCCCCTGCCAAAAAGGCATTTTTCCTTTGAAAAAGATACGGTTTCTCTGTGTTTCTAATCTGGAGGCACATCAGTGGCTCTGCTGTAGAAACAGTTAATGGAGAGGCTGATGTGAGAATTAGGCCAAGTCCTAGCACTGCCCGTGTGTGAGGAATGAGTTGAAATATTCCTCCTGAATTAGTTGTTTCAGTCTGACCAGTTGGTGGTTTTCAGGCTGGCTCTTCCTTCCCTGCCTCCTTATTTAGGGCCGCTTGGAAGAATGAAGATCTACCCTAATATATTGATGATTTATTGGAGACTGCGTGCCAAATTAAAGGGTGAAAAAAAATTTGTTTAGAGAACATGTTTATCTAAAAGAGGCCATGCAGTTTTTGTTTTTGCTGAGAGCACAGTCATATGAGATACTAAGGTTTTAATGATATTATGCACCTAAGGTATTAAACGTATAGGCTGTGTCCAGCCCTATAAAATAATTTTCCTAGTGGAGTTGATACCAAGATAAATGTCAGCCTCAAATGCTTGTCAGCTCTGTGGGGCTCATTCCTCTGGAGTGCAGCTGGAACTGCCACACCAGGAGGTAGATTATTGCCAATAGTCTGTTGTGCATCTGCTTTTTTTTTGTTGCTTTTTTTCCCCCTCCAAGTTAGGTCAGTGGCTGCCTTTTTGTCTCCTTCCCTGTTTCTCATTTGTGCACCGTAGGGATACATATTGAATGAACAGAGGAAAAACAAGGAAGAAAATCAGTAATCCTGGCTAATATCCCCAGAGTTATCACCAACAGGTTAGAGGACTTCTGTGTGAGGAGATTTTTTGGGAATTATTGTTAGCTGGTTGCTTTTACATACCCTTTTTTTAAAGCTGGATTAATAGTAAATATGAAGATTGACATTCACTGTTTTTATTTTGGGGTGGGCTCAGTGATCCAGCTTCTTAAGGGGAGAAAATTAGTTTGGTTAGAGGGTAGAAAGCCTTTTGTTGCAAGCTTTCTGTGAGCAGGTCAGTAATACCACCCATAGGCTAAACTGAAAGCATTGTGCTCCTTGCTCAATAATTAAATGAGCCCCTCATTTCAGGGCCAGTGTCTAACACAGGCTGAATCCAGCGAGCCCACCAGCTGTGTACTCGCTTGCAGAAAGTTACTGCTATGATGTACTGAATTTCTCCCAGTCATCCCAGTCTTATTAATGCCTCAGTGTGGCATAAAGCTTCATTCATTATTCATAATAATCCAGTCAGAGGGCACTCTGAGACCTGATAAATTCTCACCTAAATGACAACAGCTGACAGGGCCTAGGGTTTTATAGCCTTTCTCTTGCCATAGCAAGGTGCTGTGGGCAAAGGTCCAGAATGATCCTCTGCTAATGACCACTGTGATATATGAGCAGCTGCTGATTTTCTGACATGAAGTCTACTCTGCTGAGCATCCAACCCACCAGCCGTGAGCAGCGGATAAATATCTGACAGGCAATATACTTCAAGAACAGATCATGAAAGAAATCTGTCTCAGGTAGAGGAGAATAAAAGGATTAATCCTGTGCTGGAGCACTGCAACATCAACAACAACAAAAATATCCTGGGGGCAAAAAAAAAAGACAACAGAAAAAAAGAAGTCTGTAAATTCTGGCTGTGCTGATGTGGAAATGAGAATACAATTCCTACTTCTGAAAAGTCTTCCTTTCTGGCCCCCAGAGGGTTGAATAATCATGACTTTAGAAGCCTGTAAATTGCTTTATAAAAATCAATAATCATCTGCTGAAGGACATTAATTGCACTTTTTCACAAAGGGAAAAAGCTTCATAATATTTTATTGGTTTTTAATGGGCTCTTTGATACTGCAGGAGGTAAGTGAAAACCTTCTTTCTTTTGTTCAGGCACAGATCTAGCTTTTCAAAGGACCGTATGTACCTATTTGAGTTTGACTTCTCCCTTGTGTTGCGGGTTCGAATTAAAAGCAGGTGGGGTCCTTTTATTTAGTCCTTCTGTTTTACTTTCAATGGTGAATATTTCTCTATTATATCATCTTTTCTAAGCTACATTGATAACTATGACTTCTGTGTTTCATTGCCATGCAAATTGAGAGGTTAACTCTGGAAGTTTGATCTTATTGACATATAGCTGGAAAAATCAAGCTCCAAGTGCTTCGAAAAGATTCAGGACTGACCTGGCCAAGTCTGATAGCTTTTGCTTGTTATAGTAAGTATAGTAAGTACTCATTTTTCACTGTGCCTCATCTTTACTTTGGAATAATGAGCCTTTGAGGATGTTTTATGGTGCCATTATTGCATTTTCCACACACACAGTGTTGAGTATCTAGGCCAGGAGGACAATTGGTTGTTCTGCATAAGAGCTTTGTTCAATATGAATTTCTGTCCACTCCATTCAAATGGGAAAACTAGGCTTCTCTAGCCTGAAATCATAGAGAGCTGGAGGTGAAAAGGTGGTCTTTGCATGGCTAAAGTTCAAGGCTGTTAAAGTTTTGGTTGTATTTTTTGTATTTTGACTGTATTTTTTTGGTGATGTGTTTTGACTCTACTGTCTCCAGGATTTGTATCACAGTAACAAAGATCCACAAGGTCAATGAGGATGTTTTCACCCTCCTTGTAGCACCTTCTTGTTAGTTAAAGGAGAGGCGGACTCCACCCGGCTCCCAGACTGAACCAGAAGGTGGGATACCACCAGACAAAAGTCAAGTTAGAGGAGATGGGTCATGTCTGGCACTGATTCTTAAGTTTATATTATGTTGTGAACTTGGAACTTCTGTGAATTGTGGCTGTTGGGACGCTTCAGGACTCAACCATTGACAGCTAATTTCATCACCCTAGTGCTGCAGCACTGTGACATGCTTTAGGGACCAGATTTTGAGGGCCAGAGGCCACGGAATTTTACCATCTACTGGAATTATAGGAAAGCTTGATTTTCTGGTCTGAAGTAATTCTGGTGACCTTGTTTGGAGAACAAATTTTTTTAGTATTTCTAGTAAAAGTGACACAGACTATTCACATATGAGGTATGCCTGAACTATAAGAAACTTCAATATATTCCAGACAAGTTTAGGCTTTGTTATGGGCAAACATTCCTGTAATATCCCATGGTTGCTAGAGCAACTTGCAGCTGTAACCAAAACATTTGTCACTCTTGCTGGGTTCTTCTGTTGTCCTCAGCAGCCACTTCTTCCAGTAGAAATACAAAAAATGTGACCTTTACTTAGAGTGACCCACACCACTCAGAATATTTACTTGTTGAAGGCAGCCTGACCTGCAATTTGTCAGGCCAAGCAATTGGATGCAGTTTTCCTCCGTTGTCTTCACTGATGTCTTCATTCCTTCTCCTTGTTGCTGCTCCACTGGATGAACACAGTTGGTCAATGGGTTCTTTGAGTGTTGGGAAGATGATGGGAAAATGTTCTGATGGGTGTGATTGACCAAGGAAGAGTTTTCCTTGTTATTTTATCTTGTTGAGGTAAAATCTAAAGGAATGTCGTTAATCTTCATGGACTTGAAAAGTTGCCTCGATGATTGTTTTGACCGTGCAGTCAAGTAATCTCTAATGTGGGATTGTCTCACTCAAGAGTCCATCACTTAATGTCTCCTAAGTTGCTGACAACCCTGGGGATTGTTCCATTGCCTGGGGATTTACTATTACAATTTTTCAAATGCTTTTCTACCTAAGTGTGAAAATGGTGGTTTTCCTTGTGGTTTTGTGGCTTAGGGTGTTTTTGTTTGTTTTTGGTTTTTTTTCTGCAGTGGAACATGCATATTCAATTTCATCTGCTTGAAGGACCTGGAAGTTACTTTTGTTTAGCTGACTCAAAATTTCCCACTCCCATAAGCAAGGGCAGACAAAATATGGTATAAAAATATTCAAAAACCAAACAAAAAAATCATTGCAAAAATAAATTTATTACAAAATAAAGCTTAATTGTAGCCTATGCTTTAGAAAATCAAACTCTTTATTTAAATGTGAATATTCACAGAATCATGGAATGATTTGTATTGGAAGGGATCTTAAAGACCATCTTGTTCCAGCTCCTCTGCCATGGGCAGGGACACCTTCCATTTTCCACTGTAGACCAGGTTGCTCAAACCCTAATACAACCTGGTCTTTTTTCATTCAGTTTCCCATCATTAAAAGCTTTGTCCATAGATCTCAAGTTTTCCTGCGAAGTAATTTAATAATGAAGGAGAACAAAAGAGGAGAGGAAATTACACCCCTCAAAAATGTAGTCAGAGGGAGAAGACAGCTGCATCCTTAGCATTCCCTTCAGGGCAAAGATTTTGGTCCCATCCTGCAGGCGTCACATAACCATGGAGCAGGAAATAAATTACTTGATTTCTCTTGTTCTCTGACTTATGGCAGGAGTCCTGCAGAGATTTAATAGTAAATATTTAACAAGGGGAATTCCCCTTTTCTTTTATGGTCTCATATTTTGCAAACTGATTAACATCATGAAGAAACAACAATTCCCTTTGGTTAAAGCCCTTGGTTCCTCACAACTGGGAATTCCGCTCCTCAGCCATTTCCATTGCAGGGCTCTCTTAGCAGGCAGTTTGGTTTGCCTCAAGTGAAAACAAACCATTTATTTGGCAGGAAGGAAACCTGACAACTACTCTTCTCACAATTAGAGGGACAAAAAGGGAACAATCTATAGACAGTATTTTTAATTTTGGTCAGTTCTAGAGATCTTGTAAGACTCATCAGACATCTAACACAGTTCTGTAATGTGCCAATGGAATGAGCTCAGTCCCACAGTGTGGTAGCAAACCTAAGAAAATATTTTACCTCATAGCATTGTATCACTTCTAATTTTCAGTTAAATTAAAACATTTGAATGAGGTTGCCATACCATTGGAGAAATCAAATGTTTGGGGTGCTCCCAGGTATTCCTTTCTGTCTATGGACTCTCCATGTAGCTCTTTGTGTAGGTGTTCTCTAGGAGCCTCTCGAGTGGGCATCCCAAGCACACAGTGCCAGGAAAGGTACTGTGCCCACTCCCTCATCTTGTTAGTTAAGAGGCCAGAGAAATTCCTGGCAATCATAGGGGGCCTACAACTATTTAAATGAACACCCATGTAAGATTTTTTTTATTTTCCAGGAAGCCATTGTACAGCCTCCATGCACAAGCTCTGCTGGAGCTGGGTGTAAATGTACCTGACAAACACAGTGTTGCTTCCAGCTCAGTGTGATGTGCAAGCACCAGCCCATACCCTTGGCCTGTGTGGAACTGTGGCTCCCAGGGAACAGAGAGTTTACGCTAGTCTGAGCTGAATCTGGAACATAGATGAACAAACTGGTCATGCATAGGTTAAAACCTTGCTCACGTATGGGTCATTATATACTTAGAAATATACCATAGTCTTCTCTACATAGTCTTCTCTACTTCAGAACAAAAACAGGATTCCAAATTGAAATCGGGTCTGTCTGAATGGGTGCTTCCTTGGCTTTGGCCATTACCAGAGATGGGATTGCTTGAAATTAGGCTCTCCAGTGTCACAGAGTGTGCCAGAGCAAGGTGGGCAGTCAGATATACCACTGTCTCATGTTGGTGCTCTTGGGGAGAGTTGTTTTTTCTTGTTTCCTTTAGTACTGTGCAGTGCTGTGAGTGCCAAGCTGTGTTTTTGTGCGGTGGATGAATGGGAACTTTTCATTTTGAATTCAGGATTCTGGGAGATAAAAAGGCAAGTATTTTTTGACAGTTCTGTCGTTTGTCTCTAGGCACATTGGGTGCTGATTTTCATTCCAGTACATCAAGGCAACTGTCTGAACTACAATCCAAACAGAAAATTCCTCCAACAACAAACCACTAATATCACATTTAGTTCCAGTTGTTCACACTTTCTTGTACTCTGCCTTTCCATGAGATCTCACGTTCCCAACCCACTGCCTTGGGCTAATAGTTTGTAACAAAGCTCAATCTCTAAAATGTCCTATATAAACGGAAAAGGGAAGATCATAAAAGAGAAAGATGAAAACATTTACCACTCCAGCTCCCACACTCAGAGTATCTCTTGAGTTTCCTGATTCATCAACCAGTTAGGAGGGCACGCAGTCACCCATGCTGCCTGGCTGCTGTTGCTCTCTCCAATGCTACAGGGTACCATTCATCACAGACTGCTAGCTGAAGGATACAATGTCAATGCTGGCAATTGATCCAAGAAAACCAGCACATGTTATTGTACCTCACTAAGGGCCTTCTACTTTTCTGCCTTTCTTTGTAATTGAAAAAATTAATCCGTGAGGTTTTTTGTTCAGATTGGAACAGGGAAAATAATACCTGCAGGGGGAGAAAACATGCTCAACCCTTCCCTATGCCCTAATCTTTATGTAAGGCTGTAAATTTGGGGGAGGGGGGAGTGGAAGGGTTGGGGAAAGAAGAATGTTTGATGTCTTGTAGCATATGTGATTTAGGAGAAGGGAGATCTGGGGGGATTATCAGCTCTTAAGAGTATATATATATTTGTGTGATAAAACTGAATTACTCAGAAGACAAAAGAAGCACTTGAGATACAGCATTGATCTTTTGTACCAACACATGCATTCCTGTCTTACACCTTGGGGCAAGTTCTGGGGAAGGATGGGGCTAGGGTGGGAAATGTTGCTTTTCCTAGGTCAGTAATCCTAAATGTAGTTGTTGCTCACAATAACACGCTGTGCAGTACCTACTCATCCAGACCTATGGGATATTAATGAAGTTAGGTACTATTAAATAGGGGCTCATGCTTAGACTCTGTGTTTGGAAATCTGTAAGTGAGATTTGTTACTAGGAGAAGTGTTATTACATTGGTAATTCAGACTCCCTTGGAGGGGGACAGGAAATGCAGAAGCAGCCAGTCTATAGGGCACCAATTTAAATCATCTCAAGTCAACCATATCAATGCACACTTTGGTGTCCACTGACTTTAGGTGTGTGCTTACTTCCAAGTAATTTGCTGAATCAGGACTGTCAGCAATGTCCTGTCTCTAGTCCCATAACGTATAATACCAAAGCAGGAAGTCAGGCAATTTTGAGGGGTTCTCTTCATAGCAAGCATTACATTTTATAGTGTTTTTTATTGAAAAATCTCAGCAAGCTAAGCTACAGTGATTAATTAAATTTTACAGCTACCTTGTGCACAAAGTAAACAGTGCATTATTATTTCTTGCTTTAATAAAGAGCAAATGCAGGATGTGGAAAGGAAAGGATTTAGAAGTGTATCCAGTCAGCTGGCGTGGCTCCTTCCCTCATTTGTAATCTCCCCTCTGACGCCTGGTAGGATCAGTATTGCTATTTTTGGTAGCTAGAGTCAGATGGACAGTTTCATCCTCAGTGTGCTGGAGATCAGATGTAAACTCCTGGACAATAACCAGGACAGATATAAATCTAACCCAAAGGAGAGCAGAGTTCCCTTGTAGTTAGGCTTATAGATGGGTAATATGATGGTTGTCTCTCACAATTAAGGGATGAATATTATGTGTATGTTAAGAAAAGTTTTATAGATGTACAGTTATATTATTATGTTCTCCCCATAGTTCTCTTTCCCTTCCCCCTTGTATTGTTGTCAGTGGTCAGGGCATTGGGGTAGGGGAGGCTTGCTACTAGGAGGTGTGGCTTGGCAACACCTGAGCTTCAATCAAGTTGTAAGAAAATAATCTCCACCAATGGATGGCAGAAAAGGAGTTGACTGACAAGATTTTGGGAAGGGCCAAGAGTATAGCAAGCAGAATATCCATTGTGTAGACGAGCAGATGGCAGTTTAGTTCCATGCTTACAGCGCTGCATTTTCTCCTTATTCAGTCTTTTGTTGTATTTTGTTAAGGTTTAATAAACCTTTGAAATTTTAAAAGTGAGCATCATTTCTCACAGGCTTTTTTAGTTCTTTACTCCTTAAAATAAGAAATTTTGGAGCTCATTGTAATCAGCATGACTATTTAGCCCCAAGGATACAAGTCTACATAGCAGATGTTGGGGTAGCCTTTGTGCCTTGCTGGGTGTGGGATGTACCTCAATATAACCTCTCCTTGCTAGCCCTCAAAAGAGCAGGGATAGCCCTACCTGCTCTACCTGTGGTTGAGGAATGGAAGGTGTGGGAGAGAGTTCCCACGTAAAGTATATTGGAGGAAGGGAAAACATGGGGATACCTTTGGCTCAGCAGCTTCAGTGTGTCAAAGTCCTTGAAAAAAAATACACTCTTCCTATCTTGGAGAGAATACAGGGGATTTAGAAAAATATCACCAAAACCAAACAAAGAAAAAAAATCAACCAAAGAGGGATATTGAATGTTTCAGAAATAAAATTAATGCTTACTCTTAACCTCCCTTACTCTGTAACCCTAACAAGACAGACATATAACAGAAAACTCTTCTATCTGAGGAAGAGTTTCTGTATGTTACTTTGAATGAATCATTATGGAAACACCCAATATTCTAAATGAGCATCATGATTCTGTAATGGGTGGATGCCTAGTGGTGGGACTTGGAAGAAGTCTGAGTGCAATAATGGAAGGCAAGCTTCACTAAAGTTTTTCAAATAGAAGGGCACAAAGGTCACTTACAGAAAAAGGGAGGTTAGCATCTCACCTGAACAGACATGTGGCTGTTTCTGTACAAAGGTAGTTTCTCTACCTTGCAATAGACTCTGTGAAGTCCTTGCCTCCATGAGAAAAAAATTATGGCTTTGGTTTGGTTACAAGAGATAACTTCAGCTAGAGTGGCCAGTCTAGAGCAGCTTCTTTACTTTCTATTTCCTAGCCAGCATCCCTGCTTGCTGACTCTGTATGAGATGATGAAAATTGAAGGGCAAAATTCTGCCCCAACACATGCTCTCAGCAGGGATGACTTTTGGGGTTGACTTTAGCCTTCAAGAAAGAAGATGCATAGGTGGATGTAACTAACTCTCATCCAGTGACTTTCTCTGCTGCCTGGGAGCAAAGTGTCACCACTCATGCTGTTGGTGGGACACTCATCTTTGCACCAGGCATTTGCTTGTCGGCCAAAGGGCTGCCTGAAGTGTGTTGAGCTGGAAGCTGTTCTTGGCATTATTTACATTCAGCTCACTGAATGAGCACACCTGTCATTGGAGGTGGCTTGTGTGCATCTCTGTATTGTGTGTTCATAGCCAGGCCAGCCTGGCCTCTCCAAGATTGCTCCTTTCTTCCACTGTGCCTACACAGAGTGTTTTTTGCCCTGTTTGCTGGACTTTGATGTACTTCCATAAAGCCCCATGTGCCATGCCAGAGAAGCTCACAGAAAAATGCAAAGGGATTTCATAAACCATGAGAAAGGTAAGACCTTTATCACAGTTGAATGCAGCTTTGTCTGTGTGTGAAAAAGTTTTTGTTCTGAATCTTGTTAACTAGTGATCACAGGTTAGCTGGGCAAGTGGAAACGTATTGTTATGGCATTGGTTCAGATACAGAGCTCAGAGCTGCAGCTTTCTTTCAAGCAGGCTGGGGACAGAGGGAAAGAGAATGGCTGTGAATGAGAGTCTGGGAGGCAGGGTAACAAGGAGTAAAGATCTGGAGTCAGATCCCAGTTTCTCTGGAACGCAGATGTGCACATGGCCCTGCTTCTGGTTGGTTTTTTCCACAGTAGAAGCAGGGGGTTGATGGGATTGTGGATATAGGAACAAGCATCCCCTGGATGGCAAAGGAGCAAATGATACTGAATGTGGGAGGATTTGGCAGCACCATAGTGGAATTACAGGTCTCATTTGCTAGAGCTCTCTAGCTGAAGTGCTGGAGTTCAGAGTGACTATGGAAAAGCAGAGTCTGAAATGTGGCAGAGAGAATGCTGGAAAACGCAAAGCTCAGCCATCAGGTTTGATGAGCAAGACTTTTTTTGGGAGGGCAGGAAATTTTTCAAGTAGGAAATTGCCACTGAGGTAATTCTGGCCGTGTTTTAATATCTTGCTTAACTGAAATATTTACTTAACTGAAATGTTATTTTCAGTTTTATTTGGTTATGGTCTTATTCACTCACTGTCTTAATACAGTGTTTGAGGCTCAGTTTTACTGAGATGTGGGCCCAAGATGACTGGCACTTAGTGAGTGTGTCCTTTGTATTTTCAGTAGGAAATTTGAAAGACTTAATAATTTAAACATGGAAAACATCAGAGACATGCATATTAAATGTTGTTTATGAAGTGAAAGATAGTTCTCTAAGTGTTCACCTTCTGTGCTAGTGCTGCTTTGGGGATGTGACTGCTGAGAAATCTCTCACTGGTTTCAGGCACTGCAGGGCTGAAGTTGGAGAGATGTGTTTGCCATCACAAGGCTGTGCGACCTCCATGATTTTTGAATCCAGGTTTCCTGGGCAGCTTTGGGAATGCCACACCAAATTCTTTTTCTGAATTGGCTTTGGCTGCTCAGAGCCTGGTATGTGGTACCATCTGCCTGGCTTATTGAACATGTGAGTGTGTATAGCTGCTCTGGGAAAAAGGGACATATGGAAAATGATATTTGGTGAATCCCAGGAAAGAAAAGTCTCGGAAAACCACCTAATTACCAAGACTTAATAGCCAGTGAATCGACAGTAAGGAGCTTGGTCCTGAGGTCCTGTGGCATAAATGCGTGATTACGTTAACACCCCACTGCTACTGGGATACTTTTGTGTTTACAGGCTTTTCTCCCTTATTGCTAGAGGCCTTCAAATCCCAGATAGTCAAAATCTCTATTCAGTGCTGCCTGCTGGGCGTTTAACAAGGGTCCTTGTAACGGGACTCAGTACAAGTACAAACATGAATGAAGAGTGCAGGGGCCACCACAGCACCACAGGCTGCAAGGTAGCCAAATGGAGGCAGCCGCAGAATAAAGTAGACAATGACCCTCGGCGCCTCAAGGCATTGCTTCAAAAGGTGTCAACACCAATTAAATTGTAAGGGCTCTGTCAGCTTCTGAAAAGTTATCTAGGCAGGGACAGAAAGTACAGAATCAAAGGGGCTGCAATGAGGTTTTGTGTGTCTGGCAGCAGAGCGGGCGTACACATGCTCCTGGCAGTGTGGGATCCGGCTGGGAACCTCCCAAAGGCAGAGCCATGCTTGGGGTGGAAAAGAGGCAAGACGGCCAGTGTGGGGTCTCCTGTGCCACTGGTTTTTATCAACAGTGGGGGGAGTGTTTAATAACATGACCAAGGTTGGTTAAAGAAAAAGCTGAAAGTTTCTCCTCCATCTCAGTCAGGGGTTAATACATTTGAAAACTGGATGCAGTGTCTTCCCTGATAAATTTGCTTTCTGTGTGCTCTCAACATTTTTAATTTTCTTGTAATAAATAGCATCTCTCAAATTTATTTTATTCACTGCTGTATAAATTTGATCATTAGAAAAGGAAGTGGTTTAGCAGCTAATTTCTTTTTGTGGTTAGATATGTATAACTCCTAAATTCTCGTGCTGCCTTTCTCCTTTATTCATGGGACTATGACAGAGTCTCATCCTGTTCTTTAAATGAAATGGTTGGAGGTACATGTAAGCATTACCCTGTGTCTTATTGATGGGGCTGTTGTGATGCACACAGCTGTGTACTGTGGTCTTTTCAGTGTGACAGCGAAGCTGTGGAGTCTAAGGCACTGTGAAAGGGGGTAAAGACTCATTTTGGTGCTCATATGTGGTAAGGGGGAAAGAAAAATGTGTCTTCTGAGTGTAGTGCCTAAACTTCTATGCAAGATGGTGAAATACTTCATTTATAAACTAGTTTAAGTTGTACTAAAACAGCTTATAACTACAACATTTATTCTTGTCTGTTGTTCATAACAAAACTGCAAAAACTATTTATGTTCTCTTTAAAACCCAATTTAAAATGTGAATTAAACCAACAAATTCAAATTGTTGTTTTTAGTCTTAGGGTTTGCTCATGAGGCATTGTTACTGAAATTCAAATGGCTGGGTGATGTTGATATTAACTCATCTTTGTAGGTTTACACAGCAAATCAAATAGACGGTTCATATTTTTTGAACAGTGAGTCCTAAATAAGTTATTTTGCCAAATCCCCCTTGGTATTGTAACAAATTGTTTAATGAAAAAAATCGATTTGGGAGGAGGAATCTGAATTGAAACGTTTGGGAATACTGTTTAAATGAAAAGATATAGAACTAGGGGCTACATTGCTGTATTATTTTAAAGCCTTTCCCAGAAAAGTATGAGATTTGATGACTAATATATAAGCAACAATCAGATTTGCTGGAATACATTTATCTATCTACAAACAACTTTTTTTCCCCGACTAGAAGTCTGGATGCTGTTTTTCACTATCTGATTATTATCACATCTTTGGAATTCATCATTTTTAAATGTCCCAATGCCTGAGAAATCAAAAGGACACTTTCTGACTAAACTGAAGGATGTATCAGAGATATTCTGAGTGTCTTTTTCCTGGGTAGCAGCTCAATTTAGCAAATATAATCTCTGGAAAATGGAGCAGAAGTACTTTGGGGGTGGATGGGAAGTCAGGCTATATGTGGCCGCGTTAGGCAAGCAGCAGAGGCAGGATGCTAAGGATGCCCTTCTCTGGCCTTGCCAAGACCGAACACTTCCTGGTGTGTGAATGGAGAGCAGGTGTTCTGCACTAGACATGAGGAAAATTTCTCGAGTGTTTTGGGCATTCAGCCATGCCCTGTGGCTGTCCCAGCTGTGCCAGTGGTGAGCAGCAGCTGGCTGGCCCGGCTGAGCAGTGGGGTGGGCTTTGGCACAAATACCCCAGCTGATCTCTGAAACCCATCTGAAACGCAGCTGCCCCAAAGAGGAAAAGAGCCTGTCCCTTTTCCTGGTCTTATGGAAGAGTTGGCAGGAGAAAGTTGGCCTTGGCAGCAAATTTCTCTGTGTGCATGAGGATTTCCAGGCTTTGCATAGGAGTCAGGACAAGCTTTTGGGACTGGCACCACA
Organism: Anthoscopus minutus; assembly: GCA_013399455.1. Classification (NCBI taxonomy): domain Eukaryota; kingdom Metazoa; phylum Chordata; class Aves; order Passeriformes; family Paridae; genus Anthoscopus; species Anthoscopus minutus. The sequence goes on along the minus strand of VWYI01000947.1, from coordinate 124,494 downwards.
GTGCACCTGAGGCAGCACCCGATGCTGTAAGCACCTGGAACGCACAGTGAGCAGGAGCTGTGAGTACAGCTGTGTGCAGGTGGCAAGGAGGCTGGGAGGGAAACAGGAGCATGCTTGGACAGGTGCTGATTAGTATGACTCCACACATGATGGTGAAAGTGTGGCTGTGCTTTGTGTGGGGATTGAAGAGAGGGATGTGCCAGAGCTGCCATGTCTGCAATCATCACAGGTGCAGCCTGTAGGTGTAACTCTTAAGGAAGGGGGATCATCGCCCCAGTTACAGCTCAGTACCAATTTCATCCTGCCCATTTGTTGTCTGTTTCTAGGTAGCTGCCAGGTGGGACTGGAGAAGTTGGATTATCCCTCCCAACCTTAAAACTGTATATTGCAAACTGCTGTCCTGCGGGGAGAATTCATCCCAGCACTGTTCTGCTGCTGGCTCAAGGGAAGCATGGCTGGGAGCTGGGCTGTGCTCCTGTCAGCCTCTCTGTCCAGGAGACAGTGTGGATCCTGTGGCTCACCTCCGAAGTCCCCGTAAGCAACTTGTAGCAGGATTCTCCAGTTTACAGGAGAAAAGGATTAGTGTGCAGAAGGCCACCAGATTATGGCACAAGAGTAAAAATTAGTAAGGTTTTGCTGACGTTTGGGGCAGAGATACTCAATCTAATGCTGGTTTGCTTTGTACTGATTTAATTTTTTCAAGTGGAACAAAAGAGCTCAGAAAGAAGATATCATTTCCATATAGTGTTTTTCTCTATAAAGCAAAAAGCATTGGAGAATGGTGAGAGCATCTAATTTGCTGGTAAATAACAACATGATTAACACTGCAATTTTTGCCCTTCTGTGCACATCGGAAGAAACTGTGCAAAGAGATCAAGATTTTACTGCAAAGACAAAATCATTCTGCTTCTTTAAGGAATCGTCACAGTATGGGCATTCCTTGCCATTTAGCAAAATTCCCCCGTCTCTCGTGGCCAGTGGGAGGAGAAGCAGGACCATTCTGTCTCTGGGCCGGCGGGCGGGGAGGGACTCCTGAGCGTCGGAGGGCTGCTCCGAGTGCCCTGCCTTTGTGCAGCCACACAGCACTAAGGTTTTACATGGCTGAATGCATTGTAAACTCTGTCACTTCAGGGTATCACCCACTTAAACAACATCCTCATCATTTTTCTTAGGAAACGATCTGAGACAAAATATTGAATTATTTAGAGTACCGCTGGGAGAGGGAATTGATTCCTTGCTGTATCAGAGAGAAATAGATGCTCTTTTGAGGCTTGAGCCAGAGCCTGGAGAAGTCGATGAGAATCTTTCCATTGATTTCAATAAGCTTTAGATCATACTCTTATTCACTCATCAGCTATTTCTCTTTAGTTTGAACAAAACAATGCAGCCTTTCATTGCAAGATACCTAGTTTTCTGTATCTAAAGGAAATACATTCTTATTCTGCTGAATATAAAAATCACTTATGGCCTGACGAAATAAGTAATTAGCAAACAGCTTTTTAACACTGCTGAAACTTAAATTTATCCTTAATGCAGTTGGAATTTTTCTAACATGTGTACAGCTCCCTGAATATGTGCATTTTAAACTCAATATGCAGTCTTGTGATAATGTTTTCTTTCTTTGCAATTAATTCCTCTTTGTTTGGAATCAGATGCATCCTACTTTTTTTCTTTCTAGGCTTTTAGATGTGTCTCAGCCTCTTTGCTGCCAAAGGAAAAACTGGAGTAGGCTTTCATTAGTTTCCACTTTCTGTCTTGTTCCCAGGAAAGTCAAAATTCAGCATCTCTGTTGGAAAGCACTGAAATTTTCCATTTTGACACCAAGTCTGAAAGGAGTAGCCAAACTAGGCAGGGCTTCTGTAGTTGCCAGCAGCTTTTCCAGCAGCCTCTTTAAAAACAGATATGCAAAAGTTATTTTCTTGACTGTCTGGTTTACACCTTCTCTTTTCTTCCACCATGCATATTTAACCAAAATTTAGCCACGTGCAAACAATGCCATTCCTACATGTGCTCTCACAAAGGAGCCCAAGAGCAGATCCATAATCCAGTCTCAGTTTCCCATCTATGTAAAATGACTCAAAAATAGATCTAACACAAAATATAACAGGAAAATAAGTAACAGTGAGTGCCACACTCAACTTTTGCTCTCTAAGGTTGTGCTGGAGTCAGGAGCAGGGTGGTTTCCTTGTTAGCCACAGGCACAGTGCCTGCTTCTGAGTGCAGGCTGCAGAACACACCTGAGGGCTCTCCTGAGATTGATGGAAATACAGGGTAGGGTGCAATTAAGAGAAGGTGACAGCCCTGCTTTGTGGCTCAGCCTGCAGGGATGGCTGAGGGCTTGTGGCAGGGTCCAGCCTGGGCACCCCCAGGGCAAGCCTGAACCTCGAGGACAGGGCCAGAGCCCTAGCCAGCCTGGGCTCCACAGCAAGAAGCACAACTTACAGAATTACATTCTATTCTTCAGGACAGCAGTCTTTTCACTTTAATAATTTAATGCTTTTGGTAGGTTTTGCTTCTTATCTTGAAGGAAGTATTTTCAGCCATATAATTGTTCTCTCATCCAGAGGGACTCTTAAACAGCAGATTTTTTAGTATATCCAGTGTTATTCAGAAAATGGGTTGTATCAAATTGTAAATATTTCAAAGCATAAAGAAATCATGAAAGCAAGATGAGATTATCATAGCAGAGACAGTGTGTTAAAGCACCACCTGTGAAGACTCCTGCTTTTGGGAGCTATCTCCACAGCCAAAGGCTGGTGAAGCATTATGGACTGTTTAAAGAAAAAAAATTGAAAATATTGTTGGTATTACCCTATGATGCCTACCTACAGATAGATTAAAGGGAAGACTGGACTGGGTTGAGGTTATTTTTGTTTTTAAGACATGCGAAGTGAAAGTTCAGAGAAGAGAAGCAAAGCGTAGTTTCAGAAAAATGCCAGCCAATTTTCATAGCCAGAGGGTTTCTGTCAGGGAAGAGGAGAAATAATAGGTTATATAAAATTCTGAAGTTTTATAAATATTTACTGATACCAAAATATCCATTAGAATCAATCACAGAATTGGTAACAGGAGCACATTTAAGTCTTGGTACAAGTTCCACTGAAGGTAATCGGATTATTTGCACTGATTTTTTGGGGAGGGATGACAGAGATGGAGATATTGCCAAAAATTTTGTGAAAGAAACCAAGACATTCCAGCTAGGAGTCCTTCCAGCTTGGCAGTCACAGAGCAACGTATGGGGACTGTAATATTGAGTGATGTTGCTGAAAAAATCTGAGAGCCATTTTGGGGGGAATTTACTGGCTCCCTTTGTCAGTGAACTTCATCCCTCAGCTGAGAGCTAGCAGAGAGCTTGTTTTGTATTTCAGAATTTCTGATGCTGCAGAGAGTGGATGATAGCCTGTTAGTGCAATATAAGCATGTTGATAGCTTTACCAACATGAAGGGAAAGAAATGAATCCTCTTTGAATAGGATAATTAATCTCTGAAACCCTAAACTTGCCAGGATGTAACTAATTAGGCAAGTGAAGCAAGAAAGATATAAACTGTTAAATAGCATAGTAATATTACAGAAAATTTAATTTTCAGTGATTTTAATTAAACTCTGGACCAAATACATTTATTTTAAAAAAAACCTTCAGCATTTCAGATGATGGTTATTTCTGTTGCCTCTTTAAATCTGGAACTTACTGGAAGGAGTCTTTGTAATTTTTGTAGTTGCTCAAATCTGCTTTTGCTTTAAGTAGGTGATAATTTAGCAGATAAAAAAGTTTCTTTCCAAGAGCAAGGACAGGATCAATTGTGGCAAGAGGGAGTGGTGGGTTTATTTTCCTACCCCATTCCTGCATAAGCTGTCTCTTTCCCCCTGCTGCTTCCCTTGCACTGCAGCAGAGATTAAGGAAAGCAGAAGAGCTTTTAAAAGCTGACAAACCTGGTCTCCAAAGCAGGCAGCCTTTATTCTGAGATGTATTTTCTACTAATTAATTGTCTTTTACTAAGAATTTTCTGTCCATGCTGGTGACTAAAGTTGCCAGTATTTGAACCCTTCTACACGGATAAACAAGCAGACTGGATTTAGAGCAAAATAGCTTTACCATAAAAATGGATTTATTATTTCCTTGAAATATGAGAGTAGGAAGAAAATTACAAGACCAAAAAATTTGGAGATGTGTGCCTGAGTGTGTGGATAACCAGTAAGCAGTCAAAATGAATTTTCTGGGCGTCACCAGGGTTGGCTGAGCCAGCCTGGTGCTATGGCTGTGCTGAGCTCTGTGGATAAGAGCTCACAGGCTGGGAAGTGCTTGAGTCCCTTAACAGCACAAAGCCAGATTTCTGATTTGCTTTCTTGTAAAATTTCCTCATCAAACAGAAAAAGTTCACAGCATTCAGTGGCGTTAAAAAATCTTTCAATGATTGCAAATACAGAAAGAAATGAAGGGCATTAGACTCAGAGATGTCTTACCATTTTTTTTTCCTTTCTTCAGTTGTATTATAAACTTCAGTAAAACTGCAATTAGCCCTGGCTGTTTGCATATCTTGACAGCTATATTGTTATCAATTTGTAAGGTTAAAACATTAAGTAAATGAGCTGACAATAGGGTATTTATTTTACAGTTCCCTATTATACATTTATACTTGGTAAATTGGAAAGCTATCTGGGTTTAATTGTGTTTTTAGGAAAGTGTTCCTCCAAGGACTTGTAGAAATTAACTTTTTGGTTAATTTTCAATTTTAAATTGAAGTAGTACTGTGCAATCTGACAGAAATTTTGATAGGGATGTAATTACCTTGCTTTCTTTCTTGTATAAGGTTAAATCTTACTCTCATTTAGATTAAAGATGTAAATACCTTCCTATGAAAACAAACCATTTTGATTTTGGAGTTTGGGGGTTTTTGGGCTTTTTTTGCATATAGGAAAGAAATTATATGGGGAAGGTTTAAAAATCCCTTGTTGAATAGATTCACAATTCACAGCCGTGATTTTGCCCATGAACAATGGCTAGAAATCTGCATTGTGATTGTGGATTATTAGAATAAATTTTGCTCAATCATCTCTTTCCTTTTATTGTCTTATATGCAGGTATTTTCATTAGCATCTACAAATAATGAGTTTGCTGAGTTGAAATTACTTTGTCTTGGAAATATTTCGTAATTACAAATATTCATGTATCTGTCCTCCTATCTTTGGCATGTTCAGCTTAAAAATGTTCCTTATTATTTGTTGATGAATAATATTCAGATTTGTTTGGGTCAACACTATTGACTTAGACCCACTGCCATTTTCAAAAATATGACTATGAATTTTTTGCTGCTAGAGTCCATTTCTGGAGGGAGACCTTGCTCATTAGCTGATGGGAAATGGCATAGTTACATTGAAAACAATTTTCACTAATTGATTATTTGGCTGATTCAATTTCCAGTTCTGGCTCCCACTTGGACCAGATGCAATATTATCTCTCAAGATAACTCATAGTTAAATTTTACTGAAACGATATCCCTATGAAATTTCTATTTGTGCAACAGACTTAGTATTTATCTTTCTATCTTGTTAAAATCTAAAATAAATTGGGGCAATCCCATCCCACATTCAGGAAAGTGTCCTATTTTTGGTCTCCATGCCAACTCTCTGGAGAAAGTGTCTACTATTTTGTACCATCATTATGAGTACATTCTCTTGTTACAGATAATAAATCTGCTCTCCTTTCTATCGCTCTAGTCTATTCATTTAAAAATGGTTTCATTTTTACTACACTAATGTTATTCTCACCACCTTGGCAACCCTGGGATAATAGCATAAATCAGTGAATTATTATTTTTGTTTAAGGCATTTCTAATTTTTAATTAAAAAGAAAAGTCAGACTCTTGCTGATCACCTACAGGATTGTGACTCTCCATGGTTACCTGTCACTCAAAGAGATCTAGCTCTGAGGAATGCTAATTAGCACTGTTAAAGCACTGGTAATTGAACTGTGGAGACAGCCTGCAGAAGGAGGCTGTTTGCATTCAGCACTGCTTTGCCATTTAAATGGACAAGTACAGTCATGAAGGTACGGTGGATAAAAGCGAAAAAAGCACTCAGGCTGTAATTTTTCATTTTGACTTCAAAGTTGTTTACCAAAGTGTTTCCTAGAAACGAGTGCCTGCACCAAAAAAGTGTCAGGCATAGCAACTTTACTGACAACCTACGCCTAAAAAGTGCACAATGGCCTCCATCTCCAGCTTCCCTTCGTGCCTGGAGCAGCTGCTTGGAGCACTGGAGCTCAAGATGCTGCCTGGGATGACCCACTCTGCTCCCCACCCAGTGCTGGGGTTCTAGGCAAGAGATTAAAATTTGAGGAAGCACCAAATTGAAAACAAGCCACAGAAAAACCCTGAAGGAAATTAGTGTTCCCACTGTGGCTGATGACTTTTCCAGATATTTATTTGACTCCCAACGCTGTGATATCCACGTGTCCTGGAGTAAAGGCACCTTCTGTCATAGTCTTTACAGGATTTTTAGAGGCTTGCTGAGGTGAGGCAGAATGTCTCTTGGCACAGCAGAAGTGAAAATCAAGAGCAGGCTGATTGTCTGGCACCTTCAGATGGGCTTTATTTTTCTCTGAAGGTAAATACCCAGCATCTCCTGAATATCTAATACTTTTCTTAAAAGCGCCCTAAAAGTGAGGTAGCCATGTCATGCTGATCTTCGTCGTCTCTTTGCTTGTGTGATCTCTGTTTCTTCTGTTGTACAGCTCAATGTCTCAAACTTTCCCCAATGCCTTCAAACACTTGTATGTTTCTTTAGTTTAGCAAATATGAACAACCTCATTCAAAAGGTATATGAATACATATGAAAATATGAAAACTTCAGAATATGAAGCTGTACAGTCCAACACTTACATGAGTCATACATTTACATGCTTTGGGAATACTGATTTTAAAATGTGTCATTCTTCTAAAAGAATCATAGCATATCCTGAGTTGGAAGGGATCCACATGGATCATCAAAGTTCAGCTCCTGGCCCTGCAGAAGTCAGCCCCAAGAATCACATCACATGCCTGAAAGTCTGGTCCACATGGATGAAATAAATTTTTTTGTTTGCCAGGTAAGGGTGTGCACATTTTAGTACCTGCAAGATTATTAACTGGTCGTTTGATTATGTGAAGTGAGTGTTTGTGGCATATGACAGTTATACTTTATTAAGCTGTGGATATTTGAGAGAGATACTCACTTAAGTATTTCAGGATACTTTTGAGTAAAAAAGCAAAGATATGATAATGCAGAAACTTTCCAGGTGTTATCACCACTGATGACTTAAATTTGAAATCCCTTTTCTCTGGAGTGGAAGACCTCATCTATTCTCAGTGGATGAAACTGACTTCAAATATCAGTGAGTCAAGAATTTCATGGAGACATTTCAGTGTGTGAAACTGTTCAATGGGTAGCATGCATATGCTACCTTTATGTATCCCCACCTTTGCTTTTATTGATCAAAAACTCTTCCTGTGTAAGGTGTTCCTTGTTGTTCTTTGTTTTAATTTCACCTGCTTTGTAGAAAACAGTATGGATACACATTTTCCATGTTATGAGGAAACAAAAAGGTTGATATCTTCATGTTCATATGCTGGCACATTCACCATGTTTTTTTCTTACAGACATTTGACAGGACACATCATCTCTTTCATTTGCTAACCATGGCCTGTGCCAGCTGGGTGGAGTAGGACACATACCTTTTCACACGATTTACACTTTGTTATTCAAAAGTATTAGGGGAAAAATTCATATCCCAAGGTGTTCTCAGGAGTATAATGCCACATCACTGACTTTTAATCTGAATAGTCTCGGGCTGACACCTTGGGAGTTCTGTCTTTTTTCACTTATTTGCAGTTGGCTCTGAAGGGGGGTACTGTGTCCCTCTCATGTATGTCAAGTTGTTATCTGCTTCTTATAACTCCGTCTCTGAAACACTTCTTCCATGCCAGGACCCCCGTGAAACATGGGCAGGGTGCAGTGTGTGTTCAATACAGGACATTGTACAGGGTCCAGACCCAAGTGAAGGGCACAGAGCAGCTGAGCTCTTGACTGGTCATTTTTTAGCATGGCATGGTTCCCCTAGAAGTGATGTCAGGAATTCCTCAGGGGACTGTGGAGCTTTGCTGCTTCTCACAGTGACTGGGCACCTGCTGGAGCATCTGGCAGATGTGCTCACATCCCTGTGTGCTGAAAATCAGAAGGAAGATTGCCCCTAGCTCCCAAGTGTTAGTTAAGCAAGTAGAGAAAATCAGCCTCAGAAAAGAATTCTCTGACTCAGCTACCCCAAAGAAAGGCTGAAGTAATTTTGATGGTCCAGGCATCCAGCCATCAAATACATGACGTTATCCATCCCCTAATTTTGAAAGCTTCCTAGTTAGGGCATAGGTTGGTGCCTATGAAGATCATATAGAGCCTTTACTGGCAGTAGGGAGCCATGGCTGCCAAAGGAATGAGAGATGCTGTATCAGGGTCTCCAGAGACACACGGGCTCCTGTGAGCCAGTGCTTGGCTGGCAGGTGCTGCTGTCTCTTCAGCCCATCATGAACTCAAACAGTGGCACAGCACAACTTTGGGTTGTGGTGAGGTGTGACTTTTGAGACTAGACCAACACTGACCTATCAGCAAATAGACTTTAAGGTAATTTCAATCAGATAGTGACCTAATGCCTGTCCCAGTCATCTAGCACAGTGAACTAATGTAGAAAGACCCATTTTTGGAGATCTGTGATGGCACATGCACAGGTCACAGCAGGTCACCATATGCATCTCTGCAGCACTGCAGGTAAAATGCTATGTTGAAACAAAGAACTTCTTCCTCTGGCTTGAAGATAATGGTATTTTATTAAATGTGGTTTTGCTCTTCCTCACCTGTCTCCAGAGAATTATACTGGTTAGACTGACACAAAGGACTTGAGATTTGAGCTCAGGTAGTTTCTAAATTTGCAAACCATTTACAACTGTCAGCATCAGGTGCATTAAGCAGGGGAGCCATATATCTGTGTGTAATGTGGAATGCTTGAGCAACAGACACCTTGTTTATTTTAATCAGAGTTAAGAAGAAAAAACATTTGAAATAGGAAAATTAGACAGTGACTATTAAATTGGAATTTCGCCTCTACTGACTTGCTAGAAGAAATATTGGTGCTGCTAACAAACCCAAAGGCAAAAAGAACAGGTGACTTACCTGCTGTCACTCAGCATATGAAAACCAGAAATGAGACACTCGTTGTCCTAAACCAATGCCCAGTTCATTAACTCAGGCTTCCTGACATGTAGGCTGTTAGCAGAGACAGATAATAGGAGCAAGAAAAAAAATCTGATTATTCATTATTTGTATCTGCCTAATCTTTTCCAGGGCAGAAAAGCCTTTTGCTGTTTAGAACTTGTCTGCAAAGGGTATTTGCTGTTATAATTCTGTCAGTGTAATGATTATATTGCATTCAAAGCAATTTAATCTGAACTGCAGATAAGTACTTCAGTACTGAGAGTTGCATCAGTGTGACTGTAGCAGGTGAGGGCCCTGTTACAGGCAGGATAATTGCCTCAGTAAATCTCCCCTCCACTGACAGACCCTTAGACAAGCAGAGTAATACCTATTTCCCATAAGTGGCCACATCTCAGAGCACCAACTTGCCCCCAGCGCCAATGACAGCAACAGTTGGATTTTTGAGCGGTGGTTTATGCAGACATCCCTAAAGCAGCATGTGGCTGGATTTCCCACCCACAGCATGGTGTATGGTTGGGTGCCTTGTTGAGTGAATTGGGCCAAGCAAATGCACATGTTGTGTTCCACAGGACAAGCCAGTACAAAGGCTCAGCTCATTTTGCACCAACAGTGATTTTCCAGTACTTTTTTACACCAGATGAAAGGTTGTGGTGTGTCCATTTAATTTGAATGCATAGAGGATGCTGGAGGCTGGATTGTTTGCTCCTGTAAATATGCATTTCTCCTTTCATTTTGGTGCCTTTATGTTACGCCGTCACCTGATAACATTTGATTTACTTCTCTGGCAAAAATCTATAAAAACCTTCTGCTTTTGCAAGCGAACACTAAGTAGCTGTACCAGTTAAAAAACTGCCTAATATGAACACTAAGAAACTTTTCTCTGCTAACCACAAACAAATCTGAGTTTAGTTGCATGTATATTCTCTTATCAGTGGAGGTCTTGGAAACAGTGGCATTTGAGATGAGCTGGACTGAATGTGTGTGCAGGCACCCTTAGCTGCTGTGTACAGCAGTGCTGCCCAGGTGCCTGTGTCACATCCTGCCAGGCTCCAGAGAGCTGCGTGCCTCAGTGCTGGAGTGGTTATTGCCCAATGTCCCAGCCTGATGGAATTTGTGGTCCTCTTCAAATGGAGTCTGCTCCAGCAGGGAGAAGGAAGGTGCAATATTTAGAGCTGCTGTGTCCCTCAAACTATTGCTTTTTGGGGTGTTCATGGGATGGAATAAGGGCTCCCAGCTGGAGTTTATAATGATGTGCTGGGGGATGCAGCTGCAGCCACAGTGCTGCTCACCATTCACTGCTGTGCTGTGCTGGAAGAGGGACACCAGCCCCAGTCCCCTGGGCTTCTGTCCCCTAGGAGATCCCCTACAGCGTTGTTCCCTACCAAAGTCAGCAGATAGAAATGTGTGACTTCAGCAGGCACTGGTCTAAGCAAAGCCACTCAGTGCTAGGATATTTGCATTTTGTTGTTCTGTGCTGTTAGAGCAGATCTTGCCCCATCACCTTTATTACTCAAAAATTTAGCCATTTGATTTGAATATCACATTTCCTCTTCTGATTGTTAAGCCATTTCTAAAACAGACTCAGAAACCAATTTGCAGTTTTGTCTCTGGAGCTCTTATACTGGTTGTGGGACAAAGGGCTTTGTGTCAAAGAGATATCTACCTCCAGCACCAAGCTCTAAGAAAAAATGATAATAAAACACTTTAAGAAATGCATTTCACAGTTTATCCTTGGTGTGAATTGTTTCTTAAACTGTGAACTTTTTGGACAGTAGAGCTGAGAATTTTCCTTCAAGTCTGTCCTGGTTTACAACCAATAAAGCTCTCAGAGCAGACATGGCAAAGCTTCTCCTCTTAACTCCAGAGAACGTGGAAATGGAGCTCTATTGGGTCTGTCTCCTGTGACAGCTTTCCCAGCAAAACAACAAACTGGCCATGCTCTGGTTGGAAGACTGGAAACCCTGAAGGGATATATGGCATGTACTCACTTCCTGATTAACTATACCTGCTGAAAAAGCTTTTTTGTTCTTGGGGTTTTATGAATTGCTCCAGTCTGAAGGATTACATTACAGAGAAGTTCATCAGTATGGCATTTCCTGGAACATATTTAAAGAAATATGGTGCAAGTGCATATATTGGCATACAGTCTTCAACCTTCCTGTAAATGAAATATTACCAAACCCAAAAAACAACCCCCCATGAAGAAAAAAGCTTCAAACCATCCGTTAAGGGTCTCTGAGGTGTCTAAAACTAGATGTGGACTATGTCATAAAGTGCATTTTGTTAGTATGATACTTTCAGCTTGCTTCTGAAATCAGTTCAAATTGCTGTTACACAGCTATACATTTCTGGGTTAATGCTGACATTAGCTCAGTGTTCCGTTTGTGGAGTTAGATGCTTTGCAATGAAAGGCAGAATTTTGGCAGGTTGTCCACAGCTCTGTGGCTGCACAGTTTGAAGGTGTCCATGCCTCTCCAGTTGAATTCTCTAGACTCTGGTACTGATCTGAGGGAAAGCTCCTAAAGTTTTGTAAATATATTTCAACCCTCTGGCTGTTCCACAGCCTGGGTACCTTTAGAGGATTGTATAACTAGCAGGTAGATATAAAGTCTTCTGAAGCTGGTGGGATTTGTTTCCATCACCTTCTGTGGATGTCTCTGCTTCCAGGTGACTTCTTTCCTCCTGTGCCTTGTGCAGCCCTGCAAGAGGAGGTGCAGTAAAGCAAGAGTAGCTGCAGAGGTGAAGGGAACGTGGGTTGAGAAGGGCCCTGGAGGGACTGTGTGTTTTGGAGCACAGAATGCAGACAGAGAATTTAAAAAAAAAATTTGGACTTTAGTTATAAATCAAAATATGTAAGTAAGCTCTTGAGAGAATGTCCAGCAAGCAAAAAGCTGTTCACAAAGAAATATCCTCGATAATTTCAAACTGAGGGAACTGAAGAGAGTTGTGGGTTTGTTGTGGTTGCTTATCACCAGAGATAGTGGCTAAACTGTAATACAATCTGATTGATTCAACCTTGTTTTCTTTATGTGAAATATTAATTCATGCATACCATGTTTACATTTGTCAGATAAAATTCCCCTGGAATTACTTAGCTCCACTTCTAAGGGCTGAGCAGCAGTGCTTACAGTGAAAATACTGCTTCAGGCTTGAGACCAGTCATTGCGGCTCTCTAATATTATAGAAGCTGTCTGCAACAAGCAGCTGCAGGTACAGGAAAACTGGCAAAATCAGCAGTTAAGAAAGCCATGGAGTGGTGCTAAAGGCACGGCCCTCTCTGCTGAGGTGTGGTGGTGGCAGCAGGCGGGTGCCAGCCTCACAACTCCCCGATGGGAAGCAGCAGCTGTGCAGAGGGGCATGTGCTCCAGGGGTCTTGAAGATGTGTTTCAGTCACTAGCCTAAACACAGCCTTTCTGGCTAAACAACATCCCCAGGGAGATCTTGCTAGTGACACAAATGATGGTAATTTTCCAAAGCCATGCCAACGGGTTTAGTTTTTGCCTTTAAGTAACTAGTTTTAAAAGGATTGTATCCAACTTGAAGCTGGGAGCAAATTGCATAGAAAACCTGTTTTGGTGAGGAGAAAAGTATAAGGGAAGCAGTCCCATATTGATAATAAATGAAATAAATGTGAATGAATTAAATAAATTATTTAATATTGCTGCTGATCCCTTTCCCCTTGCAACTGAATTGTGCAACATCAGCTCCCTGTTGTTTGAGCAGAGCAGCAGTTGCAGCTGGTGTATTTCAGGATGACTCTCAAAGCACACGGTGGCTCCTGTTTTGTAACTTTCTCTTCTGTTTTAAGCAGGCACAACAGGATGCTGTTTTAGTGAAGACATTGAGCATGGCCTACAGATTCTTTGGCACCAATTGATGATTATTTTTTTTAGTGGTGGGGGTTAGAGGTCTCATGTTTCAACTAAGACCCCACAATCCTTGATATCATGCAAACATAAATGTCTTCTATATGGGCACTGCCCTGTATCCATGGAAAACATCAGGGGAACCTCCTTGCAAGTTCAAAGGTTTGGCAGTGGAACACTGGCAACAGGACTATGCCAGTTGTCTGGGGCGTTTCCTGCCCTGATGTCTTGAAAGTAAGTAAATAATGAGGAGCAACAGGAGGGATGGGTTCATACCTGAATGGATTCATACCTGAAGCTCTTTGGAAAATAGGGCACAGAGAGACTGCCTATAAATGCAGTTAGTTTTCTAGTATTAAGCAATTACTTAAATTAATACTTAAAATTAAATTGAATACTTAAAATTCCATTTTACAGGCAAGAGATGGAAAAGCTGTGTAAAAAGTCAGGACTACCATTGCAATGTTCCTGACAGAACTGAGAGCAGATCACAAGATGCCTGAGTTTTGTACCAGCCTGAGGGATGGTCTGAAGAGGCAGGGGTGTAGTGGCAGCATACCAGCAGAAGAGGCACGCAGAGGAGCGAGGACCTTCACAAACCTACAGCCAGCTTGAACCATTGCTCCACAGAAGTAAATGTTTTTTATTCAATATTAGGAAACAGTAAGTTGCTGTAATTGCATCTTGAACTTATTTACTAAGACTTTGAAGTGTTGCTGTTCACTCTTGCACAGTCATTGTGCCATTCCCAGCATAAATCTGGGAAAGGCAATATCAAGGGTTAAGTTTTCCACCTGACTCAGACCAGAGGTTTGTCTTCATGCCTTAAGCAAACATGCCTCTGGTCTGGGAGGATATGGTAGCTATCAGGCTGCTACAGACAGAGCTGACCTCTAGTTTTCCCTTTTTCCCCACAGTTCTTTCCCTGTCTGTGGAAAACTTAGCTTTTCCCTGGCACTAGGCCTTCAACTGTGATTGTGTCTCTCAGGTGACAGTCCAAAATCCCTCATTACTGTCTTCCAGCCAAAATATCTTTCATGGGTCCATGTAAGCATAGAAGAGCATGAAGAGCATCTGGAGGAAAAGATGCTTATGTGCAGAGGGCTGTGCCGTGGTGGTTTGGGTACACTGTTGAAAGGGCAGGTGTGGGTTCAGGTTGCCTCCTGTCCTTTGGAAGAATTGAGTTATTACCAAGTTAGAAGTGTGTAAGTGGCCTACACAATCTCCTTTGATTTATAGCAAGTAATTATTTTCCTTTCTTTTTACTACCTGGAAGTGAGCTATACTAGTAAAGCAGGAGGGCAGGCAAGAGTTATGCTTTTTACAGATAGAAAGAGTTAAAGAGTTGGATTCAAAGCAGTTCTGCTGCTGTTTTCCAGTCTAGTTTTCAGACTGGAAACTGACTGAAAAGTGAGTGTGCAGCTGGACATGAGGATGTATGGCCCATGATTTTTAGAAGAGCCACAAGCAATTTTGCAGGTTTTCCATCAGAGTGTTGGCATAGATGGCAAGACTTCCACCGGGATTTGCTCCAGGTCTTCCCCTGTGCCTCTTGCAGGTGTCATGGGAAAGCCTGGAATATCTGAGCCTCGGGGATGATTTAATTCCTTCCTTCTGCCCTGTCATTTAATCTCCATTGTTCTGCCTTTTCCCTGTGAATATGGCTTCTGACAGTATGTTTGCTGCCTGCTTCGTCAAGATCACTTGTCCCTTGCTCTAGGGACAAATGACATAAAGCCCTTCTTGCTGAACAAGTGAGGCCCCTTGTGCTGCCATTACAGAGCTCTGACTGAATGCAAAACCCGAGCTGGTATTTCTCATACTTAATCAATTGTGTCATTGCTGAGGTATTGGTAATTCCTGAGTTGTGCCTGCTAGGCAGGCTAGAAAAATAGTAAGGAATAGCCGGGAAGAAAAATCACTTTGCAACAACCAGACGTGCAGGGTCTGAAGTTGCAAAAATTTACAGCATCTGCTCCTTGGGCCTGAGACAAGATGACTCCACGCAATGCAAGGTAAGCTAATCTTTTTACTGTTGTGCTGCTTTCCTCTCTAAATTTTAAACATCAGAGTTTTCACTTCATGGTTGAAACTGTTGGTTGATTGAAAGCTCTCTTCTGTTGGGAAAATTTCTGGTTTTTGTATGGTAGGGCTGTTGCTTCTCAGAGCAATACTTCTGTTACTGCACATTTTAATTATTACGCATTGAGAACAGGATAAGTGGAGCTTGAAGCCCATAGTATTAAAGATATCCACAGACAACCTAGCTGTGCCTGTTACTATGCTTAGATGATGTCAGCAGCATACCATTTACCTAACCTATAAATGTCACTGATGTGATTTGTGCCCCTGAAGAAGATTTGGGAAGAAATTCTAACACACAGCAAAGGAAAGAAACCTTTAAGGAACAGATGGACAGGCAGGATTTTCACACTCACTGTTCATATGTAAGAGCACAGGGAAGCCCATATTTAAGGCAGCAGATTTTTGCTGGGGGTGATGTGCACATCTTACACATCCCTTGGTGCCTTTGCCAAGGAGCCACCTTCCCCTGGCACGCCGTGCCCTCAGCAAAGGCTGGTGGGTCTGAAGAGGTGCCAGGTGTGTGCTAGCTCCATGCTTGCCAGGAGAGTTATCCTACCAGCAGGGGCTGGGATGAGCATGGCTGGGCCAGAGGAAGGGCAGACACCCAGACACACCAAACTGCTCCTTTGAGCAGAGCTTGCTTCCTGCCTATGCTGGAGCTGTGGGCTCATGCTGTGCTCCTTCAGAGATATAGGGTGCTGGTGAGGGACGTGCCTCTACCAGCCTTTGAATTCCAAGTAGAAATGTTGCTGTTTGAGTGGAAAAAAAAGGTCTTGCAAACTCTTGTTCACTTGCCTTCTCTCAGCCAGTAGTTTGCTGGGTGGGCTCCGGACCCCTGGGAGTCTGCACCCATGCTGCAGCCACTCGACCTCTGCATCTGCAACTCTGCCTGCAGCTTCTCCTCTGAGCTCCCTGCTGTGTTGCTCCTGGGTCCCCCTTCCAGTCCAGGGGAGGCCTTACCATCTAGAGGTGTTGTTCAGAACAAGGGGAGGTCAGAGGGAAAGCTGGGATATTATTTATTTGTTTATTTGTTTAAATTGTTTCGGATTTGTTTTTTTCCTTTTTGCAGCCTCACAGTCAGCTGTGAGACAATGTAGGTCAGTGACAGGGCAAGGCTGGGGACATTATAGATGTAGCTGTTCTTTGTGCATCAGGGTGTCACAGAAGCATGTTCCACAGCCCATTTTATTTTTGGAGGGGTGGCATGAGGGGAAAGTTACACACCTTGAATTTAATTTCTGATTTATGTGTGTCAAGTTTGGTGTATGTTTTTTTCCTTTTTTCTCTTTCTCCGCTTTTTGGGGGAATAGATTTATACTCCTTTCTGGTCTCCATCCTGTTTGATGAATTCATGGTGCCATCTGCTGATTAGAGTTGGAATTAGCACTGAGTCCTGATCGGGGATAGCATTCTGCATTACATTTCAAAATAGAATTTAATTGTGATTAAGCAACATTTTTAAACGTGGAAAGCACAAAATATGTGGATTTTTTTTTTCCTCACCAGAAAAGCTCAGCACCTCTAAATTGCCTTGACTACTTTAACATATTCCTGTCTCTGCAGGAGCTGGAATAAGATCAATACCTCTGAAATATCATTCCAGAAGTACAGTGGAGCCCGAAGGATTTCTCCTTGCCCCTGTGCTCAGAGCATTTGTATACTTCTGCCCCTGCTCTTTCTCTCAGTTTGAGAAATAGCTTTCAAAAAAATGTGGGGCTTTTTGGAAAAAGGGAAGATTATAGATTTTTTCCTTTAAAAAAATAGCAGTATCAAAACCCAGCAGATCAAAATGTATGCTTTGAGTTTGTTTGTGAAGCAGACAAATTCTTTCCCCTTTTATCTGAAATCAGCAATATTACACAACATGATCACGTGGGCAAATCTGCAACTTAAAAAAGTCCCCAAAAACCAACCACCAGTGAGTGGGCAAAAATTTATATCAGCTGTCTTTATATACATTATTTCTAAATGTCAGATTTACAAAAGCCCCAAACCTCTTCTTGACTTTGAAACAAATAATTTGCCAGTTCTACTGATGGTACATGAACAGGGATGAGCTTTGCTTCTGCAGATCTGTCCTCCAGCTGTTTCATGCTATTACTGTCTTTTCTGAGCTGACCCTTCTCTCCTAAACTATCTATTTCTCCTTGAAGCAGCCTGTTCTTCAGGAGTTTGTTTCCCATCCCCAGGCAGATGCACAGCATCACCAACCTAAGAACCTGGCAGTCAATCTGGAAAACAGGGTATCGAGCAGAGTTAAAGATCCAGGACACCTCCATCCCCAGGTGGCTATTGTCTTTTGACAGACTCTCTAAGAACAGTGAGTAGTAGAAAATGTGTGGGAATCATGGGGAAAACATATTTTTAAAATATAAATACTTCACTGAATGCAGAAGAGCTGAAAGGCTTAATTGAGATACTTTTCACTTTGCTTCTGAAATATCTGGTTATTTTTCCATTAGAAGAAAACAAAAAATGTATTCAAAATGGCAAACATTTTCCACACGTGCTTTTAAAGCACAGCCCCTTTTCTGCCCTTTTTCTGTAGGCACAGTGATCGCCCATAATAGCTTGCTGGTGTTCCCAAGGTTAATAGATAAAATAGATGAGAGATAATAGTGTTCCATGTAGTGGTGCTTTAGGGAATACTGTGAATATTGAGGTAATTGGGGAAGTCTGTAATGGGGAATGAGGGGTCACTGAAGAGAAGTCAAGGTAAGATTAGAAAAGCTGAGCTGCAGATCTCGGGAATACTTGATAAAGGTCAGAACTAGAGGCCACCAGATCACTTTCTCTTGAAATACAGAGTCAAATAAAAAAAGGAGAGGGTAGAACTAGAGCAGCACCCATTATTTCTGACATCTAATTATTGTATACGTACTTTTATTTAATAGGATTAGATAGCAGTAATGGTAAAGCAGTAGTCCTTTCCCTTTATATACCTCAGAGATTCATCTGCCTACCAGCAGTGCAGTGGCATGCTTAGAGATGGGCATAAAAGATGATGGATTGCTTCAGAAATAACTTTAATGGTTTTCTCCTCTCTTTGTACAATTAGATTCAACTTTGAACAAGCTGTTAATGATGATGACCCAGCTACAAGTTAAGAACTGGCTTGTGTTAAGCTATAAATGGACAGCCAGTATTTTCATCAAGAATATTTGGAGTTTGGAGGGTCATTATTTTTAAATCCAGGTCAGACCTGTTAAATTAAAGTCTTTCAGTAAAAACAATGCAAATGGGATTTTTTTATAATGTGCATTTTTAATCCCACCCCAGGGATAAACACAAGGAACATTTTTTGCTTTCTACTGAGTGTCAGAGGGATGAGTTAGAATTAGAGTTAGAGTTAGAATTAGAGTTAGAAGCTGTAGCTTCTCAGTTTAAAATGTTCCTCAGTCAATCTGTTGTATCAAACCCTATACAAAGTGTTGTTTAATAGTAATAATTTGTGTTTGAAAACTCAACAGTGTGGGTGGGACTTGAAATTGAGGTTGGAAGGGTGAATATTTCCTGTCTTCCGGAATATGTAGCACAATGTTGCAGCAGATGAATAGAGAAGTCAGCAGACAAAGACACTGAGATGTTCTTGGGTAACACAATTTGTTTTAGGATTGCCATGCTCTGTCGGTAGGATTACTAGGGGTGTAGAGAAATAAAATGAAGCAATGTGATGTGTATCTATGATGAATTCCTATTAGAGAAGGAGAAAGCATGAAGATAATTATTTGAAGAATTAATTAGAAGATAATGGAAGCTGGATGCATAAGTTCAATTAAGGAGGTTATGGTGAGATAAATTAGGGTACGTATTAGACATAAAGAAAAGTAGGTTGCATTTTGTGTGAGAGAAAATGTTGGCCTGATGAAAATGAGAAGCCAGGAAGGTTTTGTGGGACTTTATGAGTTTTTCAGTCTTCATAATGACACTAGTGGATGTGACAAAAAGACTAACCAACAAACCATTACTACAGCATACCTGCACTCCCTTGGTGAGGTAGATGTGCTTAATTTGAGCAGAGGTCCAGTGAAAGGCAGATGAAATCCGTATATAGAATTATGGAGGGATGACTTCAAGTTTTTCAGTCATATCAGCAGTGTGATTTTTGTAAATAGGCTTTCTCTGTCTCATTTGTATTAGAAAAAATACAGAAAAAATAAGGGTACCCCAATGATTGGTGACAATGCCCACTGTGCATAGAAGCTGGATATGGCATATCTAGCAATTTCCTTAGGGTAGTAGCCTGAGGCTTTAAGTCAAGGCCTGGACCTCCTATAAACCCATGCTGTTGGAGTGTACTTCCTTGTGTTTATAAGTTCATGTTAAGATTGCTCTTTCAATTCCCAGCTCTTCCACAGACACACTGAAGTCTGAACACCAGGAGTAACCTATAAGGTCAGGAAATGCCTGTATATGTACCACTGATGTTCTTTTCTCTACAAACAATTGTAAACACTGCAGTGTCGTTTCTGGGCTGACTCCTGCCCTTGGCTGCTGTTGATGCTCTGCATGCTCCAGTCTCACAGGAGCAGCTGAGGGGAAGCAGGGCACTGAAACACAAACTCAGACATGCTCTTTAGGTTATATACACCTTCACACTGACCTTCACCTCACATGGACCTGAATTTACAAGGCAATGGAAGGAATAGTTAAAAGAGTTGGAGCCAGTTGCAGGGGGTGAGAAAACAAAGAAGCTCATTAAATTTTGTCTGCAAGTCAACTGTAAACTGCACAGTCCCATTTTTGTTAATGCTTTGAATTTTAATAGCATGCTGTCTTAATGAGTACACATTTAATCTTCCTTTTTCCACGTGGTAATAAAGAATGAATTTCAAGTTTAATTTAAAAGCTGCACAAGATTTTGAGGAATGCTGGCATCCATGTTAGTATGTAGGATACAAGTTTGTTCTCCATTTCAAGGAGAGGAAAGATGTTTTCACTCTGAAGTACATCAGGGACTTGATTTTACTATACACAAAGCAATTAGTATCATATTAGTATATGTGACGACATTCAGTGTGTTAGCTGACAAGTCCACATGCTTCTGTGTAGAACATATTTTCTTCTTAATATATCTTTTCTTAACAACCAAAGAGTATAAATATTAGTCTTAGTGCTTGAACAAGTCAGATCTCAAACAAGTGAATCATTTCTAAACACCATGCTTAACTATGGAATTACTGACTTTCTGTGTTCAAGCAGGATTGGTCCAGAGGGTATTGTAGTGTGTTTCAGAATGAGTTCTCTTCATTAAAGCTATTCTCATTGAAAACAATAGAACAGCACAATTTTAAGCTTGTGCTGATAGAAAAACTTCATGGAAAGTTCTCTCAGAAAGTACCAATTTTCCTGGGGGGACTCCCACCTTAGTTTCTCTTTAGTTTTCTGGTGCACCCGGCAGTCTGTGTCATTGACAGTGGGCTATTTTAGGCAGCAGAGTGTCTGTACACAGAGCACAAACTGTGACCATGCACTCATCTTTCTTGTGCCTTGTTAGGCTGGCAACACCCTCCATCACAAGGTGTTTTTCTTACTGAATCTAGTTTCAGATAGGAGCAATAGCATCAGCAGAGCAGCAGACGTGCTGGGACACTGTGGAACAGTACAGCACAGGAAGTGCCAGAGACAGATGCAGAGCTCACAGATTTTTCACAAAATTATGTTGATTGCTACCCTGTTGGTATCATCTGATTTACAGTAATTCCAAGCAGCTGAAAGTCAAGTCTTTGGTGGTTTTCTCACAATAGTTCTAAATAAACAAAAGTTTGGAAGGAATATTTCCTTTATGGTGAGTATTGGCTATTTTAGGCAGTGATTAAGTAGAAACTGATGAATCACTCAGGCTTATATTTGACACAAAAATGTAGAAAAGTAGTTTTTGTTTATTTTTCCAAGGTAGGTAAATAAATATGTTCAGAAAGAGAAACTGAATAAATAATGAAAATTACTTTAATTTCTTGAATACAAAAGATACATATGGGACATATATATTTCCTCATATATATATAAATATATCAGTCGAAATTGTAGAACTTAGTAGAATTGGAAATGGGTGTGCTTTTGGAAATGAGTGAGGATTCTCCAGACTCTTCACCTTGGAGTAAAATACTGTCTCCATGTCACTTTTGTGGGTGACTCCAAAGATTGTGGAAGAAAAATGGTTTAAAAACAAGAGAAAAGTGCTGAATGCTAATTTGCTTACTCCAGAGCTGAATGGAAAAGTCATTAGGGAAAATATTCTAAATGGATTTTGCAGCCTGTGCCACAGGAAACATTAGCCACAGCACATGCAGACAGAGCAGTGAAGTGTTAATAGGAAACAATACTTTGTTTTTTCCTTGAAACTCATCTTAGTAGATATGTTGTTAAGAAGTGTTAATCTGTTGTAAGACACAATTATTTCATTTGTTAGCATTCTTTGCTACTGCTAACAGCTGGAAGACCACGCGTAAGAGGTAAAACATCCTCCTGATGCTTGGAGAGCCATATTTTTGGAAAGTCAAGGCTGTGTGTTGTTCATGGGCTAGCAGAACAGCAGTGTTGGTGTGAGGTGCAGGGCAGCCACCCTTGGAGAAGAGATGTGGATCAAGAATTCATGGCAGGAGCAATTCTGAACAACCACATGTCCTTGCTGTTACATCTCATTTCTGCACTTGAAGCTGCCTCCACACTTCACCTTTACTCCATTTAAAACACAGGTATGAGCCATCCCACTGCCAGCAATGGGATTGCTCATTTCCCTAGAGTAAGTCTGCATGGAAATGAGACTGACACAAAATGCTAGATTTATTTGCCAAAGACACATATATGGTTAGATTACATTTATGTTAATGTTTTTATCTATCCATCTCTTTTCTACAATAAATCAGTGCCACAGGATTGTTAAATAAATATTTACACGGAATATATTGAGAAGGTTATACAAATTGGGTTATATTGACATTGATGATCTGTTTTATATTAATATTTACGCTCTTTGGTTTATTACAGGTGAATTATAAATACTCTGTTTCTTAAAGCAAGGTGTATTTAATAGCAAGTTTTGAGGTAATTTTTCTGGCATATTTTGTGTAAAGCTTGTTTTTGGAGCACAACTCTACTCAAAAATCCTCTGTTTCCAAAAGTGATGTGGAAATTTGGTAGCATATTGGAGTCTGATGTACCTGGAAATAAATCAGATCTGGGGCCAGAGGAACTTCCAGGAACCACCCAGGGTCAGGTAGTTCAGCTGTGTATCTTTCATAAAAGCAGTGAGGAATCTCAATAAGTTAATAACTTTGCAAGTCATCAGATTTTCCATATGCAGTCATGTAGTGCAAGTGCAATAGACTATTAATAGTACTCCAATGTAACATTTTCCAAATGTTTTGTAGTAATACTGGTTGGGTCATGTACTTCTAACAAGCATTAATGTTCCTCAGGGAAGACTCAGAGTATGAAGTGCCTCATAGTAACATAAAATCTGGAATAATCAAATCTGTGAAGAATAGGCCACAGTGAAGCTGACAGGAATATATGATGCTTGTGCACTGTGGAACAGGCATTCCCTCTATTTCAATGAGGAGCTGGAGGAAATTATTTTGAGGAATATGCATTGTATACGTGAAGCAGGAAGTAAGTTTACATAATCCTCAAATTTCCTACTTAATCAACATGTGGCCATGGGGAGCTTCTGGAACAGAAAAGACCTGGAATTGTTGCTGTCACTCCAAAATATTTGTCTGGAATCTTTTCCTCCCCTTATGTTTATTTTCAATAGCACCTGGCTCTGCACTGAGTTACTGGACAGTCCAGGGCAGTTCTTTGCCCCACAGTACAGAGAAGGTGATGGTGAGATGTCACATGGGTACCATTCCCCTGAGTTAGTCTTTTGGTGAGGACATCGTAGAGTGTGAGCCTGACTTGTGGCTGAGACTGAAGAAGAATTGTGTCTCAAAACATTTGATTAGTCTGCATGCTGTTATTTTGAGAAAAAAAACCAAATCCACAGGTGAAAGTTCCAGTTAAGAGAAGTTTCAGTTGAACATAATGTATTTCCATTGATGGACCACAGAGGCAAGTTCATTCCTTCTTTTGTAAGAACTGCTACTGTTCAGATGTCTTTAATTGATGACAGTATTACCTGCCTGTCAGTATAGCTAACAGCCAGTAGCTTAATAGCCTAACAATGTCTTTATATTTCAGGCTCAGACTCAGTCTGATGTTTGACCCTGCCCAAATTTGTATCCAAAGTTTGACACTGTCCCCTGCTGCAGGGATGCTCAATATATCCTTACACACATTTTTCTTGCTTTGTCTGCAGTTAAGGATGCTTCTGGGTAAGACTGTGTGTGGAAGTATGGATCTGCAGGTTCACATCTCCTGTGAATGCATGTCATGGCATTCTGTTGTCTCCTGCCCTATGGTGGCTCCTGAGCTCTGCAACAGCAGAGCATCCTGTCCCAGCTTATAAGGAAAAACAATCCTCACAGCCCTGGAGCTACAAAATCTTTTAAGTCAGGGACTGAAATATTTTGTTCTTTTAAAACTTCATACACACACACACACACACTTATAGCCTACATATGATGATTTACAAGAACAACTTATCTTTTACAGATTGTATGAACTTCCAAGTATGTTTTAAAATGGAAAAATTTCAGTTAATATCATAATCCATATAATGGGTTAACATCTGGTTCTGATTTCCCAAACATCGGCTTCCAAACTCTTCAGAAATTAATGGGAAAGTCAGTAGACAGCTTCAACACAGAGCATAGTATTAATTCTTCACGTCTGTTTCATTTTACTTTATTTAGACTTGAAATATATTCTGTCCTACTGGCATGAGTTCAGAGATCTTCCTTCATCACCCATGAATGGGAACCACATCACTACATCCTCATATATTATAACTCAAAGGAGAATTTTGAGGGAGAACAGCTAGAGAAATTCAGTCCAATCCATGTCATGAGTTGTATAAAACAGTTCTTGTTTTATACAAGATTTAGTATTTATTCATTAATACAAGTCTTCATTTCCAGACAGAAAGAGCCTTGTTAACCCCTGTTAATCAGTAAGCCAGTGAAGAATTGGGCCAATCTAGGAAACTCAAGTTTGCTGTTTCAGTCCTAACATGTCACACTATGGGAGTTTTGCAGTTAATTTCAATGGTAATTGTGAGAGAGAAAGATTTATTTGAGTGCCATCTATCGGTGACTTTCTATTTCTTAAAATGTGTTTGTGTTTTGATAGTGCCATTTTATGCGGCAACGACACTGATGCATATTAGGTAATAAAGTGTCTGGGAACTGTGAGGATTGGAGGCTCCTATGGGTCTGGGAGTATCCCCAGGAGATGGAAGGGCATTTGTAATCATCCCTGGTAGGTGGCTGCTAATTCAGAGTAACCATTTCTACCTTTCTTTTATGCATTAAAAACATTTGAAATTAACCATCCTTCTTTTTTCTTTTTCCCATGGAACAATTATTTGCCATTGTCATGAGTGTAACTGTCACATACAAGGTAATTTTTGCACTTACAAACTCAGCATGTGCTTTCTATTGCACATATTGACAATATTGCAAAATATTGGCACCCCAATATTCCATTGCTGCAGCTGGTAATTTATGCTCTTCATTTAATATAATCTTGCCAAATTATAAGAAGTCTAATTTGACCCTTACCTCTGTACATCTAAAAGTGATGGTATGACTAATTTTTTTATGCCCAGAAGTAAGACTGAATGTAGAAGAGAGTAAATGCTCAGAGTGCTAAAACATCTCAGATTTGTATCTCATCATCAAAGACCTAATCTTATAAAATTCATTCCATTTTCATCAGCAGTAGTCACGGACTAGCCAGAGTTCAAGAACAATCATGTTCAAAAGTTTCATAATGTAAGACTCATCAAAAGTTTCATAATGTAAGTGTGTACCTCAGGTATCCAGGTGATAACAAGGATACAGGCCGGTCATGGCTGTGACTGCAGGGCAGAGGATATTTAAGTAAGAGATGTGTGCATGCCCATTAGGACCAAGAGGGTACAGAAAGCCTTGAAAGCTTTGCAAGATAAGCAGTTGGTGAGACAAGATGGATTTTGACAAGAATGAGAGAGAGAGGGATTGTCATAAAAAGAAGCAGAGTAACAAAGAAGAAAAACCTTTATTTCATGTAACTTGGCTTGCTGGCTCCTGAAAAGCTGCTGCTGGTTTTGCTGCCCACTAGGCTGTGGCAATTCTGCTCTCACCATGGGGGGGTTAGGGGGAGTTTTATCCCATGCAGCTGGCAATGGAAGGCCCATTGCTTTAGTTCTGCAGCTGACCCTGCAACATTTCTGCATGTTTAGAAGTGATAGCTGGAGGCAAGGATGCTGAGGTAGCCTAGAGGGAAAGCAGAGCAGTCCTGAGTACTGCACTGAGGCCCTGTGAGGTGTTAGTGTCTACCTTGGTGACTGTTTAGGCTCACAGAAGATCTGTATTTTGCAGCTGAGCACTGCACTGGGGCTGCAGCCATGACCCAAGTTGGAGGCATGTGCCCCTGGGCTGTGAGGCAGCCCTGACTGCTCCAAACTGTGCAGGAAGGTGCCTGCATTGGGTCCTGCACATAGACAGGGACCCGCAGTAAATCAAAACCTATCACACATTGATTCAGAGCGCTCCTAAATAAATGAGCCTTTCAGCTGGTGTCAATAGGATTTCTAGATTCTTTTCCATTCCTCAGCATCCTTGGGTCCCCAGAGAATATTATCAAGCACAGGAGACTGTAACAGTCAGGGCTTGGAGATTATGTAGTATCTAGGCACAGCCTTGAGGAGTCATGTTTGCTGACATTAGGTTGACTACAGCTTTACAGTCATTTTACACATGACAGCACATCAACTGCATAAACCTTGCTGGTACAGGAGATTGCCTATGACTAGCTGCTGTGAAATTGAAATGATTTGTCAGTGTCTATGTGGACTGAAAATCATGGCTATTGTTTGCTAGTCATTGCAATTTCTCAAGGTTCTTTTCTAATTTGGTGTAATTTTGTAGTGGAGACAAGGCATTAAAGGATCTTACAGTGCAGGTGTGTGTCAGATCCCCCCTTCATCAGTGCTTCCCATCAGACAGAATGGGCTTCACCTGGAGAGCACAGATCATATTGTATTTTCCTAACTTCAGTAGAATTTATTCCAAGGGAAATCTGTGCTATTGCAGAGGGAAGTGTTACCCAAGGTCGCTTAGGGTAACAGAAATGAGCTATAGCTGATGTGATTTCTGGTGAACAACCTGTGGATTCAGGTACCATTTAGCATAACTTGCGTAGAGTTTGAGCCCTTGGGTTCCTGTTCTTTCAGGGTAACTGTATAGAAAATAATAGATGTGCTAGCCTGCCCCTTGCACAATAGCAATTTTGTAAGTGGCATTTGTAATGCCTCTTCTCATTTTTCAGACTTGTATGGCTTTGTTAAGCCATACAAAGGATGTGGTGCAGTTAAACATTAGGAAAATACTTTGAGTATGGCTTTTAAGTATACTTTTGTACAAGTTAACTATATTTTGCTTTAAACTAGCATAGAAAAAATGAAAATGCTTTGACCTATTATTTTTGACAAAAATCAAATGTTCCTGTATGGTCCATAACCTGACTACTCTGTGTGTCAGAAGAAAACAGAAATGTTCCATTATAGTTTTTTTTAATATTCTATTTCATGGGACTTGAAGTACAGTAAAGATTGGGATAAACAGACTTTATGCAACATAACATCCAAGTACAGAACATTTTATAAGACAAAAGGAACACAGACTCCCACTGAAAACCTGCTGGTGTCAAACAATCATTTATTCTGCTGTTGTTGACTAAATTGTCTAAATGACAGGAGCTTAGCTACAGGAAACAATATACCAACAAATGCTTGTGAAACCCTGTATAATTCCAGTCACATCAAAAGCCTGTGTGGAATTGTGTGCTTTTGGCTTCAGTGCTCTTTTTTTCACACATACAGAAACAATACATGAGGAAGTATTAATGCTTATCAAGTAAGAAGGCTACTTTTTACAAATGCAGCACATCAATGAATCTTAAATTGCAGGTCTGAAGTTTGGGTGAATTTCAGGGCTGATGTCACATATTGTGCCCAGGAGCTTTTTCATCATGCTCTCCATGTTCCTATGGTAGCTGCTTGTGAGGTTTTGGATGGCTTCTGCTGTTTGCTCTTCTATTTTGGAAGAGAGGTTACCTTGGGAGCCCATTACCTGAAAAGCAGAAGACCTCTGAGAAAAATGACCATGTTTATTGTACTTTTCTTCATTAGGTAGCACAAGCATAACACAGTGCTTCTGAACAGTGAGGGTTTGATCTGGCATAAAAACAAGATTAAAGGCAACTCTCAGATGCTTATTAGCAATGGGATTCTCCCTATGTAACGAAAGCTTCCCAGCTCCCTATGGGAAAAAACATTGTGTATGTCTTGTCTTTTATATGGCTCATTTAAATGTTTTCTGTTTTAATGACTAGTCAGCTAACTTCTATCACTGTGTGCCTTCATTTGGCCTCACTAAGAATGCCTGTGAGTGCAGCTAACAACCAAACATGGAAAAGCCTTCCTGAAAATGCATAATTACAATTTCAGAGTACTTGAAATGTCTTCAGCAGTTAGTGATGTATAACCCTCAATAGGCCTCAGACAAGGTCTTTTAATGTTACATTTTCTTATCTGGCGAAATACCAGACAACTTCTGGCACAGTTAATATCAGGACATTCGCTTAGAATTTAATTGACTCTAGACTCACTGAACATTTTAGCAAGGTTATATTATAAACAGATGCACACGTTCCAAATCTGTGACTTTGCTCCCTCCTCCTCCACTGCCCCAACATCCCTTGAATTCCCTTATGGAAAAGTCCTTCAGATACCAGCAGAAAACCTGGCTTCCAGCTAAAGAATTCCATGTGGAGAGAAGAAGACATTTCTGCATGCTGGCCGAATAAGAAAGGAATAAGTAACATATTGTTCTTGTTTCTGCCATGGTTCTCTGGGGTGGACTAGCAGGTGGAGCTAACCTGTGATATATTAGTGGAGTATCAACAGCATGACCAGGAACAAGGGAGGGGTCATTAACTCTATTTTCTGTGTGGTTTCAGCCCAACTTAGTCCTTAAAAGAAAAGAAAGCATCTTTTGCATAAAGCCACCTTCCCTGTTCTATTTATCATTACCTGGCAACACAGTAAGACATTTGTCCATAATCCACATGTAAACTATTTTTCAATCTAGAAAAAATGTAGTCTGTACACATAATAATAAATATTGGGAAAAGATTAGTTTTCTTTAACTATTTTTAGCTGACATTTTATTTTAACTTTTAGACAAGTTACAAGGGTTGCATGTGGAAAAGGTTGTATAATTTAGACCAGATTTATGGAACTGAATTTTTCCACTGGGGAAAGTAACTTTCTAGAGACCCGGATGGTTGCATGTTATCCAGCTACTAAATACTTTTGAAAAGCCTCAAAAAATGTATTATAATTTTAAGAAGAGCTTCTGCAGACCTGCTTTCTCAGCTCGTGTAATTTGAGATAGTATATTCTTACTCTTCTATGTGTTTTTCCATTTCTTGTTCTGCTTCTGAATTTGAGGGCCTTTTTCTTGTAGAATGCTGGCAATGCTCTGCTTAGTTTATGATTTCTGCTGACCTTGAAGGACTGTCCCTTATTTTTTCCACACAGGTTTTATGCTAGCGTAATTTCAAAGCTGCTGAAATATTACATTGGCTCAGAAGCTAAAAAATTCAGAACTAGGCTGCACATGTCCAGTTAGATGGCATCAGAGACTGAGTGAAAACCCTATGAACTGTAGCAAAATAGTTTTGCAATCCAGGCAAAAATTTTGCATGTTTTGAAATAAAGATTTTGCGTATTGTCATTCTAACCTCAATCATTATTTTCCTGTTGTTGATAATTCTGGATGGATATGAAGCATCTCATAGTATGAGAAAATTTGAACTGGGCATCAGAACTCCCTCTGCCCTTTGGCTTTGCTGGAGCTCCCAACTGCCTCCCAGACACAGGTTAATAATGATGGCATTTGTCTGGGTAGATGAATGTTCAACATAGTGGGGTCAGGGAATGTGGAGGACGACTGCAGTGATTTTGTACAATATGCTGGCACTCGAGGAGCAATATGTGCTCTGTCCTGCTTGTGTGAAACATTCAGTCAACAAACAGTGGCTTTTCCCTGCAGCTTTAGTTTGGTTGTGATGAAAAAATTCAGTTCACAACAAAGCAACATTTTTACTCTTCTGCTATTAAGACCTAGAACAAGAAATCTGGCTTGACTGAAAAGGTAAACAAATTTTAGAGGTATTTTTACTTTATTTTGGTGTCAGTAAACAACAGAAAGTGTACATTGAAATATTTCTACCTACCCTGCCTGTGTGATAGTGTGTCTGGGGGCTGGCAGGGTATGATACAGACTTTGTACGTCCAGATGTTCCTAAGGCTTGTGATCTCTGCTGGAAAATGTTTTACGTGAAGTATGGCTGAAATGACAGGTTTGTAAAACTGATTTGTTTAACCTCTTTGGCATTTTTTTTGTTTGGGTTTGGTTTGGGTTTTTTGTGTGTCTGTTTTTCCACAAGTACTTTCCTTGCCTTTGCACGATACAAGCTGGGATAAAAACAAGACAAGAAATGTAGGAGGAAGGTCACCTGCTAAAAAGAGAATGGTTTGTGAATTTCATGGAAATACTAGAGAAAAGTGCAAGATGCCATAAATGTAGAAAACAGCTTTATTCAGGTATGAAAATATCCAGTCAGACCATTTTTACTATAGAAACAGTGAAAAACTGCAATTTTGGTGATTTCAGTTGATAAAGGATGAGGTCTTACATGTAATGGAAAGAGACAGCTAAAGTGGAACAGAAATGGAAAGAAACATTTTAAACTTTTGCTTTTACTGAGACATCCACCTTACCGAATCCTCCAGTTTCAGGACAGGAACTAGGCCTGTCTGTGGTTATAAAAAAGGACCCAAAAGTGTTCTTTCTAAAGGGACATATATCTTTAAAGTATATGCATGAACCAAATATGGAATCTGGACCATTTTAGTGGTGAATGTCCACAATTTCTTCTACAAATGCATTCAAAGACTGAAAAAGTCCAAATGAAGCATATAGACATGTAGATGACATCCTTGTGTTTAATCAGTATGATCACACTGGTTTGCAGGAGTTATAAATGCAATACTCTTGGAAGCAATTTGGTTTACCATTGAGCAGTTTGATATGATAAAAGAACATACACAGGTTTCTTACTTACATTTGTTTCCTTGTTTCTAAATTCCTTCTCCCTCTGTAGTTTGTAGTGATCTATCTCGGCTGTGGCTTCTTCCTTGGCCTGCTTCAGCCTTTTACCCTTTCCTAGAGGGGGAAGAAAGAGGCATTTATTTCATACCATCCCTGAATCCCCAAAGATGAATCTCTCCAAGTCAGAGATATTTGAGCTGGCATAACAGAATATTGACTTTGCTGAGTCTTGTCCATCGGATATATTTGCACAAGAATGGTCCAAAGAGGTGAAGTGATTTACTTAGAGTATTTTTGACTGCTAGCCAGTCACGCAAGTACCACTCTTCTGAGACCACCTTCCTGTACAGAAGCACACATCAAGTGAAGAGCTTTTTGGTTTGCTGACAATAAAAGTCGTTTTGCAAGTAGACATCTTCCTGCAACACAAATGCATTTTTTTGTTAAACATAGCTTGGTGTTTGAATAAATATCTATCTTTTCTTCATCAGCAGTAGCAGCAGCCAAAGAGCAGATTTTAGTTGTCATGGATGGGAAAAGATGTTATTCTGTAAAATTTCCTATATTGATTGGTTGCCAGAATCCCTTCATCCCACACCAACTGGATTCTGCTTAGAGTTGGCAGATATCCAAAATAATGCAAGATGTCTTAACCACTACGAAACTGAGTTGCAACTTTCAGGCTTTGTCCTCTTCTTCCCCATCCTTTTCTACTAACCTTTGTTAAATGCAGAGGTGAGGGATTAAGAGAAGGAGGTCAATGGTATTCTTTGCCAGTGCACAGAAACCATGAAAGGTTTTGAAAAATCCCCATGGAAGGGATTAAAAAAAATTTTTTTTTTTCTTTTCATTTTAAATAAGGTGATCTGTAAGATGTTTTAGGGTGTAGTGGAAACTAGAGCCATCCTCCTCATCAGGCTTGCTTATACACCTAATTTTGTTTGCTGTGAAGAGTTATTTTGTTTTAGGTAAAACAGTATGGGCTTGTCAAATCAAGAGCATGTAAGTCATTGCAGGACTGGACATAAGGGACTTCCTGGATCTAGTAGGGTTATCATGTAAAGAATAAGAGTAAATGGCTTGGTGGAAATCTGATGTTTAAGTTTTTACATGAATGAGCTGATGAGCTTTTCATAAAGCCCCTATGGGCTTCTCTGTCATTTATAAAGTTGAAAAAGTTGCATGGATCTCCTCAGAATTCTGCTACATTACCTTGTGAGAAAACAGTAATTTTCTAACTGTAAACCTCTTGCATGAAATGTTGATATGTTATACCTGAGACACCTAAGCTGATGCTGATTTTTGGGGTCTCTTTCTGCTGTACAGCCAGGATTTTAGGAGTGGGGGGAATAAGCTTGCTCTCTTAACAGGAGAAAGATCTTCAGCAGCTAAAAAGCTGATTAGTTGCTTAAATTAGGATATCACAAGAATGAGAGTGGCAGCCTAGGCAACTGAAAGAGCCATCTTGATCTCATGTGGCACACTGATTTATTTACTTACTGTAACAACCTATTTAACACCACTGAGCAATAAGAACCCTTTTTTTTTTTAGGCTTCTTAATTCAAGCACAGAAGACAAAAAATACCTTTTCTTCATTCCTGAAACCCTAGGAAACATTCTCTGCCTAGGCTAGGAAGATGAGCATAAACATTTCTGATATTTCTCCAAGATGTTGCACTGGTTTGGTTACACCTAAGCTGGGCTTCTGAAGCCTTATCAGCTGTATCATGCAGCAACTTGCTTCTACTGAGCATGGCATAATGAGGAAGCTGAAGCTTGGGAGGAAGACTTATTTATTGGAAGACTTGTTTATTCTAATACGTCTAAAGCCTGGATAAAATTCCTGATTCAGCAGGAATTCAGGAAATTACTTCTCCAGTTGATGGCTCCTTTGAAAATAATTATCTGCAGATGGGTGAGTAGAAGCAGAGAGATGCATGAAATGGGAATTACCTTTTAAGTCTTGATTCCTGGACTGCTGGTTTTTGAGGATGTGCTTATTGTGGAACCTTGGAGGTGGCATGTATACAGGCTTTTTACAGGGAGAAGCCTACTGAGGCACTAGATAGCTTTATTGACTCCCAGTCCATAGCTTTATGGACTCCCAGTCCATCAGTGCCGGATGTGCACATTTTCCCATTGTGTGGGAAATTGCATTTCTCAGAGTCCTTCTCCCATTGAGCCACTGTGCTTATGTATAAAGGGGAGAGAAGCTGTTTAAAACCTAGTGGGTACTTTTCTAGATTTTTTATCTGTTTGAGAAAGGCTGATTTCCCCCAGCTTCTGCCACTCATGCCAAACATGAAGTGTTTGGACCAGGATGAGTGAACTAACAAATCTGTGTAAGAGTCTGACAAAAGTCTGGACAAATAAATTTGGAACCAGGTTTAGGTCTGTATTTTGAAGTTTCCCTTATTCTCCTCTCCAAATTTGGAGCTGATCAGCCTTTTGTAGAGTTTCTTCTCTGTAGGAGTGGAACCGGGGGGTGATTCTCTGGAGCTGGCAGTCGGGGGAAGTGACTACAGAGAAGCGTTGCCAATTTCACCAGCTGAGGAACTGGAATCTCTATAGCAAATTAAATTATTTCAAAATCAGTGGGATTTTAATTTCAAATTCCATCTGGGGGGCCATCTGTAGTAAATATGTTGCTTATTTGGCCACTAGATAGATAAATATATCCATTTAAAATGCACAAAATAGATAGAGAGTAACTATAAAACAAGAGTTCAGTTGCCTCTGACAATGTAGACAGGGAACCAAAGAGTATATATCTATCTGTACACACGTGTCAGCTCTTGACAGTGCTGTGGAGTAAGCACAGTACATAGAGTGTCACTGTAGGGTGGCAGCCATTTCATTTTTCCATAATGCCTTTAGGATTGGCACAGCAGGAACCTGCTGCTTCCTATTTAATTAAGTGGAAAAGCTGTGAGTAAATTACTGCTAGTTCAACAACGTTGTGGACAGAATCGGCAACTGCCAACATATGCGATGGTGCATATGCTGCACCTGATTAAGTTAAGCAGAAACTAGAGCTTAACCTGCTGTTCCACAAGAGACAAACCAAAATTAATTAATCAGTCTGTTGTTAACCACTTGTCTGCTACCATAGTTGTGCAATACAGGACTGCCTTTTCAAAGCCTTACTGAACTACTGGGTTGGGTTCTCCGCAGAGCACAGCCAAGCTGAAATCAACCCTTACACACTGAAGGGGGCCACAGGACTAAAATTCAGCCAAAATCATGCAAAAAGAGGACAAGAAGTGCAGGAGGATGGACAAACCAACCTGGCCCTATGACATTTCCTCAGGATCACAGAGGTGAGGTACAGAAAGCCCCAAGTTTAAAGAGATTTTTGCCACAAAGGTCATGCTGTGGGGGCCAGGATTGCTGCTGGTCTTCTGTCCTTGCAATCCTTGAAGATGGGGAGCAGCAAAGCAGCTGTGCTATGCCTAGTTTCCTTGTCCACAGCCTATAAAGTTTTAGGCATCATGTTAAATTGGCCAAATTTTAAAAAACTTGCTGTGACCAGTCAGCACTGTATAGGATTTTCTTGCCTAACATGGGAAAGTGTAATTAGCATGAAGAAAGGCTGTATTCTTCTTTTTAGGTATTTCTGTGATGATGATGAAACACCTTGCTCTGGTTAGATCCACAAGAACTGGCGTCTTTTAGGTCATTGGAGTTTTTTAGATCTTGCTGGAAAGATAGTAGGAGGCAAAAATGTTGCATTCTAATTTGTTCAAACACTAAGTTATCTTGCTTTCCAAAAACTGCAATGCTAAAATTGGAGTTTTGTTTTCAAATGTATCATCTAAGCTTCTAGCAGAATTTCTGCATAAAATCAAGTCATTTGAATTTGCCAAAAATTAATCATATTTTCTTAAAATAGAACCATTTCAGTTGCTTTTGCTAAATTGTCTGGAAAATGAGATTTGGGGGTGTGCATTCTGAGAAAACTATTTTGTACTTTTAATAAAATAGAATAGAGGCAGCAGAGCATTATGTATAGCTTTCTCAGTAGATAAAATATGTCTTGGATATTATCCAAGAGAGCTCCATGGATATAATTCTGTTTACAATATACTATTTTGATTAACATTTGGTTTTAATCTGATATTCTATAATATTTCATCTGAGTTTTCCTTTTATTAGGCATGAGAAATTCAAGGGTAGATATAAAAATCTAGAGAAGAACAAGTTTTGCTAAGCCCGGTGCTCAAGATACATTTGTTTTCCTTGTTTTACCCAGAAGGGTTTTCAGGAATTGATGTCTTGGCACTGACAATGCTCAGTTATTTCTGGGATCCTAATTATGCTTAAAGCAAAAATTATAGACAAAGCAGCAGCATGTTCAAAAGGCCAAAGGATTGTAGACTGGTTTGGCTTGTGTTTAATCAATTAATACATTTCAGCCTTGCATGTGTTAATTTAATTAATTACAATGGTAATAATTTTTCAGGTATAAATGATATCATGCCAGGAAAGAGGATATTGAGCAAGAAATAAGAAAAAGCATGTATAGAGGACCTTTGGCACTATATTTTTGTTTTGTGTGTATCAATATAATTTTTTTTGCTAATTTTTTCAGTTATTTAAAGTGGCTTTTGCTTTACCAACAACTGCACATACGTCAGCAAAACCTAGGCCCATTACCTGTTTATATATAATATTATGTGTGCTCACACTACATTTTGATTGGTTATGTGGGTATCAACTGTAAACACTGAAGGGTTTGCATCAGGGTAGCTGTGCTAGTCACATTTCCTTGCAAATGCTTTTTCCTGGTGTGTCCCATGAGCAAGCTGCCAGCTGATGTCCCAGTGCCAGCACAGCAGCCAGACCCCTCGTGCAGTGGTGTTGTGCAATGCCTGCTTGGGGTGACAAAGGAGGTCACAGGGTTGGGGCAGCCGTGGCATGGCTGGAAGGGTTCAGTGCTTTCCCTGGCAGCCCAGACCTGCAAAGTGCAGACCCTGAGCAGCAGCTGCTGCTCCCAGCTGGTGCCAGGTGGATCTGAGCTGGCCATTCTGGGGAGAAGCAGTGCGTCCTTCCTTATTTCACCCAGCTGTGTGTGCACAGCTCAGACAACTGCACTGCACCGATCTGCTGCATTTCTTCTATTTCCTTTTAGTTTACCTTTTATGCTCAGAGACAAACTCTGAAATCCTTTGTTTTGATTTAATTGCAGAATCCATGTGGGGAAGAGATTGCTGAAGTAATCCCAATTTAGAATAGCCAGATTTGCCTCTAAAAGAATCCCTTTTGCCCTTTTCCCTCAGTATTTAAAATATGCTGGCATAGTTATCTAAGGTAGTGTAATGACAGTGCTATGAAAAATACTTAAATTAGGAACATGAAAATTTTTAATTTTATTTTGTAGCTTCACTGCAAACTTCTTGCAATGTTGAATATAATTACCATCTACGTATAATTATCCTGGTAGATTACTTATAATGCTTAAAATCCAGGATGGATTTATTTAAACTGTTTTCCCTTGATCTGCTAATTTTGGAAATTCTTGAGGTTTTTCAGGGAATCACACTGCAGTGCTGAGACTGGAAGGAGTCTATAGGATACACTCCTGCATGGAAGCAAGGGCAGCTTGATTGGGGCCATATCTAGTGGGTTTTGAATGTCTCTGAGTATGGAGATTCCCCAGCCTCTGAGCAGCCTGTTCCTCCCTCGCGGTCACAGAGTTGTTATGTTTGAATTTGTATATTGAAATTTTAATTTTCCTTAATAATTTTTATAAATGCAAGAAAATAGTCTTAAAAGTAATAGAAAAGAAAGCCATAGTGAGGATGTATTTTTACTCTAAATAATTTTAATAATAGCAAAATTCTTAATAGCTGTTTTTCTAGCTGGTTAATAACTCCTACAAGTGTGTTGGTGTTGAGGTAAACACTGGTAGTGGTTCAATTCAAGTTTCTGACTCAGAGGGTTATGAAAAAATCCTGTTCTTATCACAAGCACTCCAAGTGAGGCAGAGGGGATGACAAGAAATAGGTCTTTTGCAGAGTAGAGTAAATACATCCATAACTGCGTCTGGATTCTGCAAGATATTCATCTTTGCTCATCACTTTAATATTATCATGATTCTTTTAATTTTTGGAGTTCCTTAATTTCTGAAGCTTCCTGTTTTAACTGACTTGGAGAAAAAGTGACTCTTCTGGTTTTAAAAACAAACACAAATTAAACTGAAATAACAAAAAAGCCCTCAAACTCAGAAGTAAAGTGTAATCCACTTCAAGCTATGATAGTTAAAGGTCTGATTCTGCAGTCTGTGTTCAGGCCAAACTCCTTCCTCCACTGAGGCTGTGCTGTTCCAGGTTGTGCGCTCTCTCTTTGAGGGAGCTGTGTGTTTCCTCTGCCCTACATGAGAAGTGAAAAAACATCCTTCCCAGAGCTCCTAATTTGGCTGCATAAGAGGTCAAAACACTACTTAATTATCCCTTGCTTTCAAGTTTCTGCATGAGAGAGTTCTGTTTTATGAAGGTGGGATGATTTGTTTTAATCTCTGTTGTATCTGCAAGGCATAGGCAGTGGCTGGATGCTTAGGTGGGGAACTTGCCTTTCCACTTATATTTGTGTGCTGCTGTACAAATTAATACATCACACTAAAAATTAACAAACACACAACAATGCTGATTCACATGTAGAAGGGATATGGAAACTACACAAATTATTCTGATTAGCTTCCATTCCTCCCTGGAAAACAAAATATATTCCTTTAATCACATTCTTGCTCCATATGACATCATTGTCATACATTTTCTTTGCATTCCACTGCTGATTTCTAGAGCAAGATCACTCCAGAAAACAATATTAATGTTTTAGTGTTAGTGCATGTCAATGACTCATGTGGTTGTACCTGCACTCAGGAGAATAATAACTTGTATCATGTAATAAAACTTCTGTGAATGATTCATAACATTACTGAGAGTAATGTCATGGTTTTACTGTAACTTTGATTACTGTCAGGGTGCTGAAGTCTCCCATTAGTTTTCATATAATTTTTTGAAGCCCAGCTTCAGTTAGGAGACAAGTTACTGGATTTTGCAAGTAAAGAGGAACACTGAAAAATTTTAGCAAGTCCTATAAAGAGAAATTAAGAGTTTAGAGTCTGGTCCTCCACAGCTGGCAGCCAAAGGCATGTTTTAATTTAAATAGCAAGGCAGTAATGACATTATCAGCACTGAGATAAAGGAAGAACAAATGCAGCTGACACAATGAATATAACAAAGGAAGTATTTTTTAATGTAATAAGGCACGTGTACACACAATCACACAGGATTTTAAGCAAACTCTGAATGTTCAGGTTTGAGTAAATGCCTGGCTGCAGTCAAGGCACAGCACCAGTGTATGTATATAGATGAAATAATCTTTTTCTCTGAACTACTGTAATTCTGAAGGGCTTGCACTTGAGAAGTACAGTAAAACTAGGCCAGCTACTTACTTTTTTTAGCTTCCTCCAGTTTGTCCTTGGCACGTTTTTCTGCCTGCAAAAGCTGCTGGATTCCCTGAGACTGGCTGGTCATGCTGATTGCTGGGGCTGGTGAACTTCTGTGGAGACTGGAGCTCAGAGGGAGTTTTATACAGCTGCCAGGCTCTTCCCTGTGTTTCTTCTCTGTGTTATTGCAACAAGCTTCCAGACTGTACCAACCCAGCCGGCTGTGCCTGGATTGCTGCTGGGTGCACAGGCCTGGGAGTGCAGTCAGAAAAACACAGCAGCGAGGCTGAAAGGAATATCCTCCTCTCCTCAGGGTCACAGAGAACTTGAAGTGTCTGATTAACACATTGAGGAGACAAAAGAGAACTTCAAATGTATTTTAATGGGGAATTTTTTCTTTTTCAGGCTCTTATTTCTGAAGCAGAATACAATTATTGTCTAGGAACTGAGGGGAACAAATATTTTCTCAGCATTTCCTTTTAAAAAAACTTCCCCTCAAAGTGAAGAATCAGGCTCACGCAACAATTAATTTTGGTTGAACACCAAGAACTGCTTGTAGGCTTCTGTTAAATGTTACTTCTTAACATTACTTACTGGAGTTTTCACCATGTAAAATTTTCAATAGGTATTAGGGACTAAAGTTTAAAAACAATATAGAGATTGAGGTGTGTTCTGCCTTGTCATCTACCATGATGGAGGTGAGTGGAAATGGTATGAGAAACTGTGGGATTAGCTCTGAGATTCAGACTTTTGAAAACGTATGAATGGTGGGCAAGGTTTTACTTTCAAGTCATAATGCACACAACAGTCAAATGAATGCCTGAGCATGACTGTAAATGCACACCCCATTCCCTACAGAAGGAAAGAGTGGGTTGTGAGCATGAATAAGCAGCATGTTCATATTCTGGATCCTCATTTAAAAAAACAAAAAATCTCTCATGTAGTAGTACTTCAGGTACTTCAGCCATTGCATAGGAGAGGCACATGTCATGTTGCATAATTAAAATAGATTTATTTCTGTAAAAACAACAACTCACAGTATGAGTAAAGTATATTTATTACAGGTTTTTGATAGAGCGCTGTCAGGATTGGAGATCACCTCCTCATCTAAATGTTTTTTTCATGCCACAATTTTATATACACAGTTATATATTTATATATGTGATATGATTACTGCATATATTATTAAAAATACATTTATATAAAAATTATTTGGTTATCTTTGTTAATGGTTCTTATTCCAGGGCCCTTTTTTTTCTGAGGCTTCCCTGGGCAGCTGTATCATGTTACTTCCCTGCTGTGCTAGGTTGCTACCTGATCCTGATGAGGACATGTGTACTACTGCTATGAAGTCTTTTATTTCCCACCAAATAATTCTAGGTTTGAGAGAAGATGGAAGGCAAAGTCTCTTGCCCTGTTAATGTCTTTGGCAGTGCCCTAAATGACAGCAGCACTGAGACCAGGAAAAAGAATTTGTTTAGTTTTTTGTTCTGTGATAGTGCAAAGTCAAATTTCATTCAATCTCTGCACTTTTTACAGTGTATCAATCACTGAGTTTTTCATCCAGAAGCTGTGTGAGATGCTTGCTCATCTCCAGCACTGAAACCAGAGGTTCGCTCTAACTAGCGGGCAGCAGACATGGCACTGCTTTTAGAAGATTTTAATGCATAGCCTTGAAGTTTATTTTATTCAGACACAGAAGAAGTGACAATCAATTCTACAGAAAATGTAGAAACTGTAGGTTTA
Organism: Anthoscopus minutus; assembly: GCA_013399455.1. Classification (NCBI taxonomy): domain Eukaryota; kingdom Metazoa; phylum Chordata; class Aves; order Passeriformes; family Paridae; genus Anthoscopus; species Anthoscopus minutus. The sequence goes on along the minus strand of VWYI01000947.1, from coordinate 84,842 downwards.
GGAAGCCATTTGCCGTTGGGATTCAGCTACTAGTGATATTACTGGCAAAGAAAAGCAGAAGCAGAAAATGAAAGTAAAAAATGAAGAGATCTGGTTTACTTGGGGCAGGAAACATGGGTTCAGAACTTTAAAGCAGAAGTTACTTAAAAATTAAATAGGAAGTGGAAATGTCAGGCTCATCTCAGACATCAAAAGTATATTCCAGGCAAAGGGTCTTATCAAGCAATTCTCACTGCTGTAAGAAATGTTACAAAACTAGTGGCAAATTAAACTTTCAGTTTCTGGACTTGGCAGAAAGCATTATGGGTGAGACTCTTTGAATTTTCAGAGCAGTTATCAATACTACAATTAAGTTATTTGGGCCTCACTAATGATCTGAATTTTGATATTTATAATCTGTTAATTAATATTTCACAGAAAATGGTTCTATATGATGAATTTTTATGGGAAAAAGATCCAATCCTCAAGAGATTATGAAGCTCTTCCATTGTGAAAAAAATATATTCCTTATGCAGATCATTTGAGCTGCACATATCACAGTTCACACTTTTAATATTTTTCTGAATCAAAAAAAAAGTCTGTTTATCATTTTCCTTGTGGCTGGTTTCCATACAGTGAAGTGGCATGCCATGCTGACCCTCATGGCATCAGGCAGCTACTAGTGCATATCTGCAGGGAAGAAGATGGTAATTTATTTTGGCTGATGCTTATACACATTTTGTTAGACTCCACATGGAGTACTGCCACTTAGAACTCTGTCTGATGATGTTGGTGATGACTTCAGACTATGCTGACATGGCACCTCTATGTAACCCACCTCATGGACAATTCATTAAAATTAAGCAGGTTAAGCCAATGACTGGCCAAACAGGCTCCTACTTCATCACAGAAACCAGCAAGAAACTTCTGTGTGTCATAGTTGCTGACTTCCTTTCCAGCTCCAGACTCATTTAAATAGAAAAGAGAAGCTGATGTGGTAACTGGTGATGGGGGCAGGAGAGGCATTACCAAAGTGAAAGAGGGCAGAGAAATGGGGCTTTGGGTTTTTTTTAAAGCCTCCTTTTACTTCTCAGCATATATGTCTTTGCCTCTAGAATTTCCTGAGCCTTTTCTGGTTATCCCCACTGACAGAAAGGGAAAAATGAGCTGAGTTCTGGCATTCTTACTCCTTCAAAGCAAAGCTGTTGAACAAGAGCTCTTGAAGAGTGGTTACAAGGAATGAGAGACCCTGCTGAGCTCTCCGTGCTCAGTCACAGCGTGAACAGCAGAAAGATTCTAAATCAGGCATTTCAAGTTTAGATGCAGGCTGTGCAGCTGCTGTTTCATCTCTGCAGTGGGAAGGCCAGGGCTGGTGGCTGAATTCACTGCAGGTAATTCAGATTATTTTATTTGGAAAAAAATATGCTTGCCGTAACTCAGATTGAGCCTTATCTAGCACAGGTTTACCACCTTCTCAATCCACTTACTACTGAGCAGTAAAGGTAGTGCTGTGGCATCCTTTCATTGTGGCTCAAGTGTGCACAGACTGCCCTGTATGTAGGAGGGCAGCAGTTAGTTTCCACTGACATGTATTTAACTTGAAGGTCTCCCATGCATTGTCTCTGTGCCTGCCTTTCCCAGACCACACACTTTTAAAATCTCTTTCTTTAGAATTATGAACCGAATTCTTTCCAAATGAGCCACTATGCCTGCTAGGTAGCACACTCTGTTCAGGCTACAGTTTCAAAGCAGCGACATTGATTCACTGATAAAGCCTTAGGATCAGCAGTATGTCAGGCAGGGCAGCTGTCTCGGGTGCTTTTATGGGTCTTTTGTTGTTCTAGAAAGGCCTATGCGAGGAAAAGAAGGGTGCACACCTGCATGGCTTCCTGCAGCATGCATGGGGACTGTTCCTCATGAAAACAGAGCACCTTCAAATGCAGGAGGATCTGTCACGCTGAGAAAGAGTGATGGGCTCCTGTTAGCATCAATAGTAAAAGGTCCTCAAAGGTACACAAATTGGTAAGTATACAGTGAAAACTATCACACATATCTGAAAATCCTGGCCTTTTATCTCTGAATTCAAAAACCCTGTTTGCTTACATTAAAAGGAAAAGTTATGAACTTTGTAGTGAAGTTGTAATTATGTCTGCAAGCTAAGATTCTTTCTGCAGCATTTTCTGACACTGACAGTTTCACCCTGGTGAAATCACCACAGTTGACTTCAGCAGCCTGAATTTCACCCATCAGCCTGAAAAATATGGGAACAAAAATGTATGCAAAGATGAATAAATACTAAAATATTGCTAGAGGCAGCTTGCTGCCACACTGTCTGGGTGAGCTTATTGACTGCTGGCCAAGTCTGCAACACAGCCCCAGCTTCAGCTGGCATAGCACTCTGATGACCCTATATTGAACGCCTACTTTAAACCAGCTCATATTTTTTTCCTAAATTTGGCCTGTGTTTTAATGGAAGTAATTTTTTTGCAACTATAGGGGGTTTCACATTCAGAGACAGCCAGTATGAGCTGTATATTTAATTACTTTTCCTAAAGATCTCTTCAACATCCAGGAGAAAAATTAAGAATTAAAAAGCATCCTTTTTTTTTAACCTCACTACCCATGTGATAATTCAGGTAAATATTAATTTTTAAAAAGTGAAAAAGAAAAAGCAGCAGAAAAAAAGGCCATAGTTTCTGTGTGTCTAAATTCCAGGTTAATTTATAATCTGACTGTCAATATGGTTGTGGCTATCTCCTATTCTCAGTGTATGGTGTGATCACCTCAGCCAGCAAATCCCCATCCAGCAGATCACATACTCCTCCACAGTGGCATGGGGGAGAGAATCACAAGAGCAACAGTGAAAAAACTTGTGGGTCAAGGTATAAAAGCAGTTTTTAAAATGAGGGGGAAGGGTAGGAGGACAAACTGATGCAAAAGAAGTCACTTCTCATCTCCCACAATCAGACCAGTGCCTAGTCAGCCTCCAAAGAGGGGCTGCTGTGGAAAGCCCAAACCCCCAGTTCTGGTCTGGTCACCTCTGTTGAGCCTGGCACTATGTGACACGCAGCATGCCTTTGGTCAGCCCGTGGTGCCATCCTGGCTGTGCCCACTCCCAACCTCCTGCCAGCCCTGTGGGTGACAGAGCTGAGGAGAAAGCCTTGACACCCTGCAAGCCCTGTTCAGCTACACCTCCAATACTGGTGTGCAATCAACACAATTTCAGTTGCAAGCTGGCAAGGTGCCAATTGCGATGAAGCAATTAACTCCATCACAGCCGGTCCCAGCACACAGCTTCATTTCAAAGAGTTATTTTTCCCTTTCCCCACTGCAGCTATTTGCTGTCTTCTTTCCCATTCTTCTGCACCATTACATCTTCTCTATGATTCTTCACACTGCTGCCTTTCCCAAAAGAAGTTTGTAACTTCATCAGTGCTTTTCTGCACCTACACAGGCAGGCAGGGGAAGTGGGGAGCCATGTAAATATATTTTGAACTGTGTAGGCTAACCAACTACTCACATCCGTGTCACAGCTCAACATTCACTTGAAGAAAATTGACTGTACTGTATCAGAAAATTTCAGCTCTGTCTCAAATTAGACTAACAAGATCAACAAAGATACCACAAAGAAAAAAGTTCAACTTTGCAGCCTAGAGAAGCCAAAGCTGTGGTCCTTTGCATTATACTCAAGTGCTGCTGCTTTGTGTATAGCTTAAGGTCGTTTAATCAATTTTCTGACTTTTAACAAAATCTTAAATTTTCTACTCAGTCATTTCATTGTATTTCATTCTAGCTCTGAGGAACACCTGCTTAAACCAAAAGTGTGAAAAGGGAATGAGAATTTCCTTTCTTGTAGTAAATATAGTAGTACTTCAATAGGAAGAAGGAAAGCTAAGAGAAAAAAGATGGGGTGGAAAAAAAAAATATACTGGCAACTTTTCTCTTAAGACTAGAGTAGAAGTTGCTTTACCTAAGGTAGTCTAAATTTCCCTGATGTTATTCTGATACAAATCTGAAGGTGAATAGGGTGTTTTCCTCCTTACTTTGCAAAATCAACTTTTAATTAATGTTCCTAAACACTAACATTATATGTGTTTATGTTAGCCACGTGTGTATTGAGATTTAAAAATCTCAAGTCCACCACTTTCTAGTAATGTCTAGGATATTTGAAAAAATAGAAATAAAACTTATACTCCCTTCATAAAAGAAATCAGAACAGTAACTAATTTTAGCCTATCCACCACTTTACATCATGTCTCTGGTATTTCTGTTGTTTTTCTTGCTTGTCATGTGGCTGTGAGAATAGCGAGTCTTGTCTCAGGCGGTTCCTCATTTTAGAGGGGGAAGGTTTTTTTTGCCAAATGCAGTGTAAACATTTTTCTTCTTTTTTTTTTGTTCTTTTTACCATTCTCTTGGTAGCTCGTAGGTATTTGGGTTTTCTTGTTAAAAAGGTAATTCTGACGGTGAGGATCTCTGTCTGTTTTAACGTAGAACATTTGTCCCTCTTACAGGCTTGAAAAGGTCAGAATTCACGTTTATTTTTACTTTTCTTTCAAACACTTCACGCGCCAGTACCGTCAGAGCTTAGCGAAGCTAAGCACCATCGCAGTATCTCACACATCTCCCGAGTTCTGGCGCCAGCCCCCTTCGGAAGCCCGGCTCCCCTCCCGGCTGCGTGCGGAGCCATGGCTGTGCCCCCCGCCCCGCCCGGCCCTACCCCGAGCAGCTGCCCCGCTGCCTCCCGCACAGCCCCCGCTGCCTCCCGCACAGC
>VWYI01000947.1:0-79788 GCA_013399455.1 Anthoscopus minutus | reverse complement strand
ACAGCCCCCGCACAGCCCCCGCTGCCTCCGTACAGCCCCCGCTGCCTCCCGCACAGCTCCCGCACAGCTCCCGCACAGCTCCCGCACAGCCCCCGCACAGCCCCCGCACAGCCCCCGCTGCCTCCCGCACAGCCCCCGCACAGCCCCCGCGGCCGGGGCTGCCCTGCTGGGCAGGAGAGCGAGGGAACACAGCCAGAGGCGCGGTAGGGACCGGCGGGAGCCGGGGAGAGGTGGAGCTGCTGGGCCCTCATAGCCCCTCCTCAGAGCACGGGGCAGGGCGGAGCTCTGCTCTAAAGTGCGCTTTGGCCGCGGCCTTGTTTGAAATCCTTCTTGGAAATAACGGGAGTGTTGATCCGGAGATAGGTTAGAGGTGGTTCGTGTCATTGTCTTGGAAGTGTAATAGACCGTAAAGGTGCATTGCTGACAAGAGTTATGTTTATAATGGTGAACCATGGAGCATGAGCCACTATGGGAGAGGCCTCCCTCACAGCTCCTGTGAAGGGTGTTGGCTCTGTATTTCTGTGGTTATGGAAGAAAAGTTCTAGGGGTCCAGCTTTGTCTGGGAGAACAAAGAGGAACAAAAGATTTTGCAGAAGAGCATTTTGGAAGATCTTGTCAATCCCGGGGCATATTTTCTGGCTCTGCAGAGAGCCACAGGATTTTTACTACCACACAGCATTTAAAGGGGAGCCTCACTGCTATCTATGCTATTCTGAAGTCATAACAACAATGAGGTGAACAACTTTAAAAAATACGTATTTTTAATAGGACGTGGAACTCCATTTACATGCAGTAAATGTTCATATGAAAAGTATGCTGTAGTAAATATGTGATCTGATAGGAACTGCTGGAATCAAAAATAAAGGCAAATTGTTACCAATTTTGTAGTCTGCGCAGCTGCCTATTTTATCTTTGAAATAAATGCCTGGAAAAATTTTTTTTTTTCCTTTTAGAAAAAAATTGGAATTATGCTACTATGAAAGCACAAAAGTATTCTCTCTATTTCTGTCTGAGGATATTGTGAATATTTGCATTGCTCTTTTTTGACACTATGGGTAATAGCAGAAGCAGCATGGATTAATCCTTTCTCAGAGAGCATGGCATAGGCTATAATAGAAGTCTCTCAATAGAAAAAAATGATTACTTTGAAAAACCTCAAAAGATACATTAAAAAAAGAAGCTTCATGCTTATGGATATGGTAACCCTTGATAAAAGGCTACAGAGTCTTGGCTCTCAAAACACTTGAAATTAAATTAAATCCATTGAAATTATTTAGTAAAGGGCTAAGAAGTAATAGCTTTTATTCTGTCAGTGTGCCCTACTGGATCTTTCCCTTCCAAACCACCTGAGGTCGTCCTCTTAATAGCAGAGATGATTGTAGATATGTGTCCCAGAATTCACATTACAGCAGTTAATCTGTCCATTTCACTTCTTTCCCATTTTGAGGTAGCGGTGAACACCGTATGCAAAGTACTGAGAGTCTCAGAAATTACTCTTTTTTTGCTTCTTTCTGGCCACTTGACTCCTCTTCGCCTTCAGAACAAAACCAGCTTTGCTTTTATGAAATAAGCTGTGATCGTATGAGCAGCTGTTCCTGCATTTTGCCCATGCCTGCAGCTTCCTCTCAGTGCTGCTGCTCAGGGCCTCATGCTGAGTCTGACCTCCAGGCAGGCTTCTGCCCCCAGCTGAAGGTGTAGCACTGCCAGCCCTTTTGCTGGTTCCTACAACCATGTTTTTAGTGAATCCCACATGGGAAGAGGGATAGACATGGTGATGAAAAGACAAGACTTTCTCCTTGCCAGCTTCATTGTGGTGTGAGGGCAGGCTCTCACCTGCATGTCAAATAAATGTTGTGTTACAGTGTCAGGTGTTATGGATGTTGTGCAAACTGGCTGTAATAGAAATAGGTTGATATATTTTCCATAAAGAGCATATTATGTCCCATGTACTTCAGGAAAAAAACCCCAATAGGAATGTGTGCTGTTACCCTGACGACTGCTCTGAAGTATTACAGGTAAAGCACTATATTTTCCTTGAAATTTCCAAGTATAAATTACCTCCATTTGCTGTAATATCTTTGATATCAGTCTTTTCTTCTGTCTTTCTCACATTTGTTTTTGCAGTTCTGCAGTATTTGAAACACCTGCTATTGTAAGTTTTGATGATACTGAAGAAATAACAAGGCTCTGCAGCATAGAAACCTGTGTCAATAGGTATGTGAATTTAAGGGTAGGAGGGGAGCTGACGGTAAGAAGAAACCTGCCTCTTTACAGTAACTTTGACTTCCTCTATATAAAATTTTGGTTGTTTTGAAGTTTGCAGGTTAAGTATGCAAAGGGATGACTTGGCTCTGGGAACTTTCCCCTTCCTCAGATAGTATCTGATAAGGTTGTTACCAACAAATCAAAGGTTCGTGTGAAGATATGCTTGTGCTTGTGGTTAGGTGTGTGTTATCTTGTTATTTGGCTTACAGATCTTCATGGCAGCTTTGCAGCCTACTTTAACAAAGAATTTGTTTGTTTTAGAAAATTGACCTAAAAAATAATTTTGCAAGGGAAACCCCCAGAGTTCTCTGTAGGAACATGATTTGAGCACACTGAATCTTACTTGAGAATGAAAATGTTTTAGTTCCACATCTATCAGCAGTTTGCTTGATCCCTGAGGCAGCAGCAAAGAGACATCCCCAGCCCCCCAGGATCAAGAGCCATGACAGGGCTTCTACTGCACTCTGTGGACAGCCTGTCTGTGTCCTGGCCTAAAGAGGATACAGAGATGACCCAGTCCTTTCCTGCACCCCATGATGTCTCTCAGGTTATCTAACAGCTTCAGGTAGCAGTGGGGAAAGAATGGTGACGTTTCATTTCTAAGGTTTGTTCAAGGCATATGAAGAGGAAAAACTGCTGCATACATCTAAGCTGTAAGTGCTTGAGGTCATGTACTCTAGCTTGCACATCCACCCATATGGGAAAATGGAGAGGCCTTAGAGGCTGTATTTCTTCCCCTGTATTCACCAAGAACTCAGTTAAATGTTTTCAGGCTCATGGTTTTCAGTCATGTTACTGAATCACAGCCTCTGCCCAGCAGCCATACAGCAGCAGGGTTTAAAAGTCCAACAGAAGAAAGCTGGGAAATAGCTTGAAGATTTTATTGCATTTATTGCAGTGATTACACAGACTCTGAAAGTTCAGAGTTTTAGTAATTAGGTGAGGTGTCAGTAGGCGCCGTGTTTGGAGTAAACCTTAGTGTTAAAAAGAATATTTCACAGCAGAAGTGTTTCAGATCCCCATATGAATGGGAAACAGGATCACTCCAGAGTGGCCTTTGCCTCACTTTTAAAATTTCAGAATTCACCATCCAAGTGTGTACAAGAAGCAGTGTCATTTTGGAGTCTAGAATTTCAGAGCTATCTTGTTAGTTACGTTGAAAATAATTAGGAGATGCTTGTGTCTGTAATATTCCTAGTCAGCTATGTAGTTTTTGCTGCTACAGAACCTTCATTCTTTCATTGCTTTTGTATGCTGGGCATACCAAAACTAAGGCTTTTCCTTCAGACAGATATACTGAGCAATCTGAACCTCATTTTAGTTTGATTTCCCAGCTTAATTTTCAGTTTATTGAGGTTCAGAAAATTACTCCATGCTGATCAATGGATATGCATTCTGGAGGGCTGAATGTGCAATAAAACAAATTTTTATATTTTTTCCTCTTCAAATGTACAACATGGTTTTAAGCAGTCTCAAGCATTCAGCCAGAGTGATTATTTATTGGGAACTGATTGATGGTCAGTAATACATTTGAATTACTTAAGATAGTTTCAAAACCGAATAAAATTTTTTGTTTAAATATAGATTCCCTGTTACTAAAGTAGGTGAGTGAAAACGAATTCAGATATTGTATAGTCTTATCTTGTTGGGTGTTCTTACCACATGGACAAGTGTTGCCAGATTAAAATGTATTATTGTGTGGAGGCTGAATGATACTGCAGTGTTTAGTGGGAAGAGATTTCTTTAATGAAGTCTTGAGAGGTCCCATACAAAAATACCAGACACTCATTCTAGCATGTTTTGCAGTGTGGATTTTTTCAGTGATACTGGCAGTTGCAGATCAGGGAAGAATCTTGTGGTTGGTGCGTGCAAAAGCTCATGCATCATGTCCACAGCAATGTTGATAAAAAGCTCTACCAGTCCTACTCTGTTGCAAAAATAATTTTCAAGTCTCTGTTCCTCTCTCTGAAACATCTTCAGGATGATTCCAGACATAAGGAGGAACATAAAGGTGGGATTCAGAAGGCAAAAGTTGTTCATAAAGTAGAAGGGAAAAAATATTTTAAAAATTCCAACAAAATAAATGCATTAACTACTTTGAACTACCCAGTTAAACCTGATGCTTATGTTTGTTTTCTACCTGTTTTACTCCTCTCTTCCTGAAATATAATTCTAATAAGTTCACAAAGCCGATTTGAAACATGCAGCAATAAGACACTGTGGAGTCCTATCTCAGGGAAGTCTTAGCTGATGATAGCAGAATGTGTTGGTTTCGATGTATTCTAACTAAAACAAAGAATGATGGGCCAAGTTTGTAATCTGGATAGCCCTGTGTGGAATCGTGCATGAATATACAAGCTTTTATCTGTCTGAATAGACATAGGTATGGTCATATAAATGTCAGATAATAGCTGGTCAAATACATGGTAATAGGTCTTTAGTGTTTATTTGGTGCATTTTAAATACAATTTTTCTTTCATGTGGACTGTATTTTCAAGTTCCTTTTCTTTCTGTCGTTCACATCACTGGAGTATTCAATTTCTTTGCACCTATGACCAGCAAGAGGTCTGTAAAACTGCTTTCTTTTAAGTGAGAACTACAGGATTTGGTCTATAGTTTTAGTGTAGATTAAAGAAATAGTGGATTTCTTTGAAAAAAAAAACCAAGGAAAATTGGGACAATTTTGTTCAATACTACCTGACTGTTTCCAGTAATTGCCTTGTACAGTTTGCAAGTCTTTCCAATTTATGTAAATACATTAACTTCTGAAAATCCCTTGCAGCTGTGAGGTGGGGCCTTTTGAAGGAGGTGTTCTTTTGAAGGTTAGAGGGTCTCTTAAACACACATTTTCTTTCTTCAAAGTAAATCTTGTAGATTCCCTGTCACAAATCCTTCTTGTTAGGGATTCTGCTTGAAGAACAGTTTGAATTTCAAAATCAAGTATTTCAAACAAATACATCTAATGCCTCAATACATTTTTTTAGGGTCAGTCAGTGGCCCTAAATTAGAAAGGGAACCTCTGATAATTTGAATTCTGTTCACAGCAACCCTTTGAAAAAAAGAATAAAATAAAATCTGAGCTTTTTTATAGTTACTCCTGAAAACCAAAGAAGGGGAAGTAACTGTAAACTTCCAGTTTTTGAAGCTGCTCTCTCTGCTTCTTCATTTTGTGCTCCCATTCTCTGTATTTTTGTATGAGTGAGAGGTGAAAAACTCTGTAACAGAAAATGCAATAACTTAGAGGTAGGTTTTGGTCTTGACTCCTAAACAGAAGACATAAGTGCATGTGTTATCATCAGTTTAAGCTGTTAAGTAACTAACAGTTATGTTTAAGTTTTTTGTAGTGAAATCTTGTTCTAGAAAATTTTAATGATTGCGGGACAAATGGTCTGTTTACATATCACGGAAGAAGTGAGGCCATAAGACTTTGAAGTATTTACCTCTGAATTTTTATTGTAGCTAAGAATGGATATTTTTCTTGATATAAATTTGAAAATTCTGAAATGTTATAATGCAAAGGTTGTGTAGGCCACAAATCCAGAAAGAGAATAGGTCCTTGTAAAATTCAGTTATGGAGAAAAAGAATATCATACAATTTGCATAACAAAAGCTAGAATTTTGCTCATTGTTTCTGCATCTGTGGATGTGAGGAAGTACATACCTCAACTTGGTTTTTAAAGCCGTTATCTATGAGACAATTAAGGAAGAACATAGATTTCTTAAAAGATTGTCTGGTTTATGTTATGAGATTACACAGATCAAGGACACCTTGTTAAGAAAACCAGAAGTGAACTTTCTTCTTTAAGTCTAGCCTCATTTTTACAGTCAGAGTCTCCAAGAAATAAAGTCATAAATCTGGAATGTTATAAAATAATATAATTCAAGGTCAAGTTATAAATCTAAGTTACCATGTCTCTTGCTACATATGTATTTGTTCTGGTTCTTAGAGCTAAAATCTTCTAAGTGACTCTTTAAATGCTAGTGACATTAATTTTAGCAGAAAAATTTGAACATTACCCATGTTGAGCTGGGCAGTGTGAGCTGCTTAAAACAAATATATGCTCAAATGCTTTTGTGGAGCATGGATCACAAAACAAAACATCCTCTTTGCCCGATAACCCTTCCATCAAAAGATGACAACTGTTCTACAGCTTCATCCATCCTTACATACTCATGTACATGCTCGTATATGTACCTACAGATACACTGAGAATCCTGTGGATCACTGCCCTTTTGGAACACACCTTGGTACTTCAGAAATGCCTGTAGAGCCGAGGGTAGGGCACAACAGCCTGACATCTAGGTGAAGCTGGATATAGTAAAAGCACATTGCATTGTACTGATGTCTGGGCTTTCTCTGCTGAGATTTTTACCAGCATCCTACTTGCAAATGCAGAGCTCTCAGTGACCACTACTTCTTGCTCCAAGATCTGCTTCTCTCTTCTGCTCTCCTCTTTCCTCTCATCTCCTTCCCTCCCACTCACAATTGCATTGCTTGACCAGAACACGTGTGTGCTGCACAGAGCTGGCTGTCAAAGGGTGCCTCTCCCTGAGCACTGGTGTGCCAAGGGACAGCTGGGGAAAAAAGTAAGCCTCTGTCACTGGTTGTCCCCAGCTTAGGAGAGACAACACAAATCTCTGCACTACCAATGTATGTCATCCAATGATGAAAGTGTTCAAATGATTCCAACTAATCCTGCAGAAATGGCCATAAAGCTATATCTTTTTAAACATAGAAAAGTCAACCTCACACTTCAGCATTTTAGGAGGGGAAGAGATACTGGTGACTGTGTATACCATAGGTAGCTTAAAATACGTGGTTAAAGTACAAGCCAGGACACACTGGGACATAAAATACATCCCATCAAAGGTATGCCAAAAAGGGTTATTGAGAGGGCTGTGTAGTGGATCACTGTGCTCCATATAATGTGTTCAAGTCCTGGCATGTCAAAAGGGAGTTATTGACAAGCTCAGAGAGCAGCCAGGGGCCAGGGAGAGCAAGAAAGAGATTTGCTCTCAGCACTTGGACTGGACAGAACTTCAAGTGTCTGTGCACTTCTGCAACCTCTCCCCTGCCCTAGAGCAGGGTTAGTAGGTGCTGCAGCACCTGGGAGTATTGTGTGCTTTAGTTCAGTGAAAGCTTCAAATGACCCAATGTATCATGACAAGAGTTAAGAAAGCAGCATATCAGTTGAGAAAAACTTTTGTAGCTCTGCACCATTTCTGGGCCTTGGTAATTATACAGGAACCAGAAAGTGAAACCAACTTGGAAAGCTGAGAGCAGCATCAATTTATGGGCCAAGCTGAGGCAAGAGCAAGAAGCAGCAGTCAGAAATTTTTAGTGTTTTTCAGTTATAGCTTTATTTGGTCTAATAGTCTTAATCTGTCAGTCCTGAAAAATACTGCTGATGATCTTTCACAACATTAAAGGTATTAAATGTATCTAGTGTTGCAGTTAAACAAAAATTGTTTGCCCTACATACTTTTTTAACAAATACAGCATAAAAAGTAATATCAGTAGTTTAAGTGGGTATTTGCTGGGATTCAAGGTAAATAATCTATTTGACTTTGAGGTTTTGTTTTTCATTTTGAGTTCTTGTTCAACAAAGAGTTGTAGGAAATTTGGATGAGTGGTAGATAATTTATAAAACTGGTTTCACATAATTTAACTATCGTAGATCATGAAAATCAAACTGTTTTTCCCCTTAATTAATCTGAATGTTAATGAAAGCATAAAACTCTTTAAAATAGGTAAATAAATATAGATGAACCTGGGTCAGAGAGATCCTATGGTTATATGGTTATATAAACATATGTACATTTTCAGCCTGCTCAACTTTCTGAAAGTAGGATGTGTATAAAACCCAGGCTTTCTCAAAACTACTTTTTCTACTTCCTGTTACCTCTTGGAGTAGAGCAGAGACTATTGTGGAAGCAGCAGAGAAAAGCTCTTCCTAACTTCTTTTTGAACTTCTCTTTTCTCACCCTGCTTGTGTTCCTCATGCAAAAATACACATGGAGCTTGTTTTCCTCAGAAGTGGTATTTTGGTGCTCAAAAATTGTAGTAGTATGTGAAAGGTATTTCCAGCTAGAATGGAATGTATTTAAGCCTGACCTTACATATTAATGATTCAAGAAGCTGAACTGTCTGTGGAGAGTAGTGAGAGAGTTAAGGATTTTTTTCAGGCTGATGTGTGAAATTTGGAGAAAGGAAGGTACCAAGAGCAAGGATTAGTGGCAAGGATTCTTTGATCAGTGACAGTGGAGGGCAGGCAGGTCTTGTTCTGTTTGCTGTTACCTGTCTTTAAGTTGTTCCTGTTTATAGTAGAAGAAAAGGAAAATGAACAGGTTATCTGCTTTCCTTAGACAACTTATTTGGGAATCTGTATTTTTCTATGGTGGTTGGACTCCTCCATGTAAAATGACAGTGTGCTGATGGAGGGAGTAAAGTCTCAGAAAAATCACCCCTTCAGAATGTGTCTCTATTGGTCAGTGTGGAGCAACTTTCTTAACATCAGTAAACCAAAAATTAAGCTGGGATATCAAACTAAAATGAGGTTCAGATTGCTCAGCATAGCCTTGAAGGAAGAGCCTTAATTTTTGTTTACCAGATTACAGGCTTGACAAACTGAGTTTTTTCTAGGAACTGGCACCTTATTTTTGGTTTGCATGAAAATCAATTTTAAATAATGCCTCTATATTTTAACACAGACTCTCATACACTCTAAAGAGGATCTTCTTATGAGAAGAAGACAAAAACAAAGACTTTTGCTAAATAATTGTTGCATGAAGTTTCATCTTCTGTGATATTTCTTAATGTACTTTGTTTAGGAAGTAACACTTGCTGTAAGGCAGAAAGAGGATGTGCAAATATTTTATGCTGATCTGGGCAGTGAGAGCACATTACCAAATTAGTATATTAGCCTGAGCTTGGTATGGGAAAAACAAGCTATTCTTGCTAATGCTTTGTATTGCTAGCATTTAATCACTTTTTAGAATGACACTTAGGAAACTACTGTGATACTAAGTTTTTTGCCTTTTTTTTGGGTTTTTTTTTTTTTTTGACAGAGATAACATTTTTTGGCAGTGTATACATGAGCACATATTATAAAATAATTGTGAAATTGTGGTGTTTCTTAGGGTTCTGTTTTATTAGAAACATGGAAGGGGTCTTTTTGTCTTGAAATAAATGAATCTGATACTTTTTTTGCTTCTCTTGTGATTCAGTGGTTTACAGACTGAGAATTCCAGGTGTTTGGGCAATACCACGGCATGGGATTACCAGCTTTCCCTCCTCCCCTTTCACCATCCTTTTTGGCTCCATTGCACTGTATGCACAGATTGTATGTGTTTATAAGGCCTCAGCAGTATGTTTCTTGAGCTTTGTGACCCAGTTAAAATAGCAAATTTGTGCTAAATGTCTTTGAGTGCTTATTACAAAATGTCCTATAGTGAAATGGAATTAGCTATAAAACCCAAATAAAACCCCAAATTTGTTTATTTCAATGTTTGACTTCCCAATGCTGTCTTTTCTCCTGCCTTTCATAAATCACTCAAATATTTGCTTGACTCTGCCAAGATTTGTCTTGCTCGAGTCTACTGTTTGCACGATTGTTAATTTAAAAGTATACATGAAATATTTTTGCACCTCTGTTAGCTAACTCTAATTATGCCCATTAACAAGAGGCGATAAATATTTGCAATTACATGAATGACTTTTGCATAAATCTTTTTCTTTAAAGTTTAGAATTTAATGCCTTTCCTAAATATATTGGTTTTTTTCGTGTGAAAATAACCCAATAAACCAAGACATCCAGTGCATTTTTAGACAGACTTTTTTTTTTCTCCAGAGTATCAGTATTATGAACTTGCAACATTTTAAGATAGCTTGTAGCGTGTGTGAAACAAACAGAATGGCTTAGAGGCATGGAAACTGAGGGAGGGAGATGTAGACCCTGATGTACAAGGTAAATAAATCAGTGGGATCAGTTTGTTTTCCTAACTGTTTTAAATTCAAAGATGACTATTGCAAGTTTAGATTATAAAAATCTTCCAGACTCTTTTAGATTTACAGCAGTAGTTTCTTAACCAGCTACTGAGAAGATATAATGCTTGCCAGATGCTTCTCTTTGGAGACATCTCTCTAACCCTTTTGGACAGCCTCAAAGAGAAAAATCCTATCACAATGTGAAGAAAGGCAGGAGATGGGCTATCAGAAGATGACTGACAGCATCACTGTAAGCAGACCAGCCTTCTAGGTAAAGATTTGTGGTTTATGCTTATAAATACCTTGCTCAAAGGCATTTTGTGCTTCTATACAATAATTATTACAATCAGCTGCGGGACTGCATGTCCATCCCAAACATAATCATAGCTGGGATGTTAGAAAAACATCTGCTATACAGTAATCCTGTGTTTTATTGGAAAAATGCACACAAATACTATTGGCTATAAGCACTGCCATCTGACAGATAGTAAAACACCAGGACAACTTGTAGACCACAGCTAATAGGGTTTGACAATAAATCTGGCACCCCAGGTGAGAAGCAGTCTCAGTGGATGCAGGATACAGTGGTAGATGAAAAGAATAGAGAAGTTATATCACGGAAGATACCTGCTTGGGAAAAACAGAAAAGGGGACAGAGAACTCACAGAAGACAAGCTGATCTGTTCATTCACAACAGAGACTAGAGAGCAGTTAGCTCTCTAGTTGTAAAAGTAACATATTGTAGGGAGATAGCCTGAAACATGGGATCAGTAGCATACCCTGACCCTGATCCTGGCCTGCATCAACTGAAGCTGAGCATTAAAAAAGTTTAAAGAAAAAAAAAAGAAAACCCCACCCTGAGTATTAGCTTCAGAATAAACAGACAGGTCTTTATATTTGGTACAGAGCACACAAAAAGCTATGTTCAAGAGTTGAGGGAATGGCCAGTGATCTGCAATGAAACCAGAATGTAAAGACTTTGGAAAAGGCTGTTTGTAAGCCTTTTCTTCTTTTTTCTGTGTGGGCTATTTTATGTTGGCAGGTGCTACTACTGCTTTGACTCATGTTTTGTCAGGCCTTCTGCAAACATTGCACAACTGTAACCTTATTATACAGGTAAGACAGCATTTACTGTAGAGTGTTATGTAATAGAGTATAATTCTGCATATAATTTGGGAAAATTAACCAGCAGGTATAAATTAGCTAGTATCAAGCCATCAGCAAGTAAGTAATCTGTTTAGCTGAAGGCAGGGTTGATTTGGTGAAGATGATAGGGGAGACCTGGCACACTGGGAGCTTGTTTGGTACCTCTAGTTGGAGTGGTATTCCTGAGTTTCAGCCTGATTGTTCAGAGAACAATGCTCTGCCTGGCCTTCAGTTCACTGCCCTTTAAAATTGAGGTTCTTCATTTGTTGAGACAGTCATGTGAGTGCCTGTAGAGCCCAAGAAATTGGTGCTAGGAAATGAAACTGGAGGCGGGGGGGGAAATCAGAATCAGACTAAGGAGTAAAAGTCTGCCTCCGTTGAAGAGCTCTTCTGATTGAGAGTTCTGGAAGTGGCCCAGGGGAAGCAAATATTCAATTAATTGTAATCCCTCCTTTTCATTTTCCCTTTCAAAGTGAATGATGGAAGGATGCAAATAAAATACACAATGGGTAAAAATGTTTATTTTATGTCTATAATGTAAAATTATCTCATTCACTGTGCAATATTTGAACATGTTATACAAAGCTAAATTCTGAGCTGTTCTCAGCATACAGCACTCATTCAAAACCAGGAGGTGGAGCAGATGTTCAGCACAAATCTAACAAATTCCAGGATTTATGAGTATGCTGACACTGTTTAAGGGTAGCAAATTCTAAGTGGACATGTTAAAAGGAGCTTGTTCAAGAATATTCCTTTCACAATAATTTAGCCCACTGTTATCCTGGATTGATTTTATGTGTAAGCAAGAAGTAGGTGCCCCACTTCCAAGAGCAGCTTGTAGGCTTATTGCTCATTTTGGGCCAGACTGAAGAGCGCCTCAGGGATACCAGAATAGATTCTCTGTCCTGAGCAGGTACAGCACAGATCGTGCAGGCAGCATATGAAGTGAAGATGTCAAATCATCACTGCCTGAGGGTTGATAGCAGCAGAGCAGTATGCTTACACAAAGAGCTCTACTGTTTACTCTTGACCTTAAAATAATTTGATCCAATATGACACATTAAGTAGAAATGTTTTCTTTCTTCAGGAAATAGTTCTTGGCAATTGAAAACAAGCCTGAAGTAATGATATAAAAAATAGATTCCTTAGCAAATGTTCAGTGAAATATTAAGACTGTTAGAAGATACAGTCTCTAGGATGAACAATGTTTTCACAGTAAGACTGTCAAATTAATTTTACTGGAAAAAATGCATAATGCAGGTAACCCCCTTGAATTAAACAGAGTTGCCCTTGGGACAAATTTATCCTCTGTCCCTTAGTGTTTGCAAAAGCGTGTGACTTCAGTTTCTGTGCAACTGCTTAATTCTGATATGCAGTGTGCTGAGTATCAGTGTAACTGAGCTGAGTCATATGAGATGACTTCAATGCAAGGGAAATTATGCAAAACAAAAAACAAAGTCTGCATTACTTTAAATCCAAATGATGTATGGAGTATGTAGAGAATATATTAGTTATTTAGTTAGTTTCGTTTGTAATTTATTCTTTCAAGACCTCTGAACAAAAGGAGAACACAGGTGAATACTTGAGAATGCATTTCTTGAGAACACTAATTTGTAGTATATTTTGTAAACACATTAAAATAAAAAAGCATTAGTTATAGGTAGCATTACCTGAATTAACCCTCACCCTCCATGCCCTTAAACCCTCGAAAAACAAATACATCCCAGTTAAAATTCTTGGTGATGAATGCCAAAGTGAAGCCATAATGACTTGGACAATTTGGACTTGGAAGTTGTATTGTGTGAGGAAGGTGAATGTTATCTGGCTAAACTCTTGGGGAAATGAACACAGGGTGAAACTGAGCAGCATGAAATCATACAAAGAGAGAACAGAGTGAGGTTTCATTGGCATTTTTCAATCCCTATGGCATTAAACACAGTGAGCACCAGGAATGATCATTTTTGGGTGGCACGGGTGCTGTAGGTGTCAGATTGTAGGGAAAGGGTTGCTGTTGATACCTGATGGCAGATAGTGGGCCAGTCTTTGAGGGCAGCCTGTGACAATCCGACCTGAGACACATTTATTTGGCATGTGGTTTTATGAAGATGCTGTTTATACCCTGATTACTGCAACAATTGCCTTTGTTTAATCTTTCCAGTCTATTTCCTCCTGGCTCAGTAGTACCAGGCAGAGATAGGCTATGGTTTGGGGAACGCTCTTGGAGTAGAAAAGGGGAATCCCAAGTAATATCACATGGTTGAAGACTTATGCTCTCCCTTCCTTTACGGTAAATAGTGGTGAGTTTTATGGCTGTTCTCTACTTTGCTCTGGCCTTCACTGGACTAGGAAGCAGCCCCTTGGCTTCTCCTCAAGGAATAGTAAAGGTATTTTTTAGCTGTATTAGCATATGGTGGAGTTGTTCTAGGGTAGAAGTGTCATGCATGCTTCTCCCTCCCTCTCTCTGTCACACCCTGTAATCTGATGCCTCTGAGCAGCACAATTTACAAAACAGTTACAGAAACATCTGGCAGCAAGCAAGTTAGCAGGGTCTGTGGGAGGCTGTGAGAGACCTTGGTGTCTCTCCATAAGCTCTAAGACTGGGATCTGGGCAGAGCTTTTGCACTGTCTTAACATTAGAGCACTGAGCAGTTTTGTCTGATGTCTTAAGTGGAGACGTCTCTGCAGACAGAGATGAGTGTGTAGAGTGTTTTAAGGATCACAGCTCCTGACTCCAGTGTTTGGTCTTATTAGCAGTGAGAGAACCAGACTCCCTCTTCCAAGTTACCCAGGGGGATGAGTGAATATTCCTAGGACTAATCAGAAGTAGAAGAGGAAGAGATTTTGGCATGAGCATTGATGATACCTTTGTCATCATCTCCTTAGTCATTAATTATTACTCCCATGTACAGGACATCTGAATCAGGTGTAAATCAACAAATCAAGATCAGTGGGAACTTTAACTGCATCTTTCAATAGAATAAACTGATTTCTCTCTCTCCTTAGATCATCTGTTT
Organism: Anthoscopus minutus; assembly: GCA_013399455.1. Lineage (NCBI taxonomy): Eukaryota > Metazoa > Chordata > Aves > Passeriformes > Paridae > Anthoscopus > Anthoscopus minutus. The sequence continues at coordinate 65,376 of VWYI01000947.1, read as the reverse complement.
CAGAAATCTGTTGTAAGGATAAAGTATCTGAATATATAGATTCCAACAGTATGTTTTCTCAGTGAGAGCCATTTTTATTTTTTGTGACTGTCAGTCAGAGCCAGAGCCAGTTGTGGTGTTTAGGTGTTGAAGCTGAATATAGCCTGCATGTATGCCGGTGAAATACTAGCTAGTTCTGAAATGCAACTAATTTTATTTTTCATTTGTTGTTTGCTTTTCCTTGTTGTTGTTTTGTTTTGTTTGGTTTGGTTTGGTTTATTTTAATGTAAACTGGAGTGGTTCATTTATTTGTAAGTATATGGTAGCTTCAGCATAGAAATTTCTGCCATTTTCAAATGACAGAACTAGTGTTATATGACAAACATGTCATAAAGCACTTTAGTACAGAATCAACCTATTTTATTTTTATTTCAATGTAGTTTCAATACAAAATTATGTAAATTCTTTCATATTTGAAACTCATCTGGAGCAAGGACATAATGCTTTAATTCCTTTGAATTCCCTTTCTATTCTTTATATTTCAAGGGCTCTTTAAGTTTTTGGTATGAGGAAGGAGGCATGGACTCGTGCTCTTTTCCAAAGCCTTTAGATGCAAATTGAAAGGAAAATTGATTATTATTTGGCACTGATATTACTTTCTAAACTGTTATTGCAACTGTGATGTAACTGACCTTTCAGATGGTTTTTATATAGCACGGGAGATATTTATGATAATTTAACAAATCTGATGTATTTCATGATAGATGAATCAGACAAGGAAAGATTTGTGTCTTAAACTGTTTGGGTGGTTTTTTGGAGGTACTGTGGCTCATTTTATGGCTTACAAAAGAGAAACACTTCTAAAGACATGGTAACTTAAGCAGCTGCACATTTTTAATGTCATTTTAGAAATCCTTATTAATACAAATGGATGGCTCTGGCTTTGATTCTTTCCAGCACAGGGGAAGTATACTGCTCTAGTTACATACTGACATAATCATGTTGGCCAATTTAAAATTCAGGCTCTGTCCTGAGAAAAGATTTATTTTAGCAGTCCATTGTTTAATGTGCAAGTAGACTAAATGAATTTTCCCATTCCCTCAAATTGAATGTTTTGGGTTTAATCTTGAGAAAGAGGACTACAGTTTATGTTTGGAAAATGACTTCATGAGTTCTAACAGAATCATAGAACGTTAAGGGTTGGAAGTGCCCTTGAAAATTATCCAGTCCCAACCCTTCTTTAGTGGGCAGAGACATAACCCATGAGACCAGGTTGCCCAGTGCCTCATCCAACCTGGCCTTGAACACTGCCAATGTTTGGACATCCACAACCTCCCTGGACAACCTGTTCCAGTTGCCATCCTCACAGTAAAGAATTTCTTCCTAATATCTAACCTATATTTTCTGTCTTTCAACTTGTACGTGTTACTCCTTGTTCTGTCACTACAGTTCTTGATGATGAGTCCTTTGGCTTCCCTCTAGGCCCCTTCAGATAAGGTCTCCACACAACTTCCTCCAGGCTGAACAGACCCAACTTTCTCAGCCTGTTTTCACAGGGAAGGTGCTCCAATCCTCTTAGCAACTTTGTGACTCTCCTCTGGACTTGCTCCAACATTTCTGTGTCCTTCTTATGTAAATTTGTAACTTTGGTCATTAATGTTAACAGCTGATGGTTTATGGTTAGCAGTATACCTAGAATGGTGGGATCACTGGAGTGCAAGGTTCTTACTTAATAATAGATAGGGTATGTTGAAATATTTAAGTGTTATGGAAGCTCTGTAAATATCACACAACCAGAAAAGATCCACTCTGCAGGAATTTGTCTTGGGGTTGCAGCATGAGGAGTTGAGTGGTAATTGTATAAAACTCCTGGGGAAGGTCAGGTGGAATGGAGCCTGGTTCTTTCTGAGAATCTTTACAAGAGATTCTTCACAGGATGTCACGGACTTTACTCATCAGATGGCACATGTCAGCCATGCTGGTATCCTGCTTTTGTCTAGGATAAAGGAGACTAAGATGTCAGTGCTGCAGGCAATGTATGGCTATAGTCCAAATTAAATTTGTGACAACTCCAGGATGATGAAGTTATTTTATATCAAATTTGGAGTCTCTGGAGTGTCAGAGCACTATCATTGGATCAGTTTGGTTTCAAACACATTTACAATATACTTATTATTACAGCCACTTTTATGGAGACATACTGCTTAATGAAAGCTAAGATTTTGGCCTGTGTTGTAAGACTTGACTCAAAATTGTAGAAGATGTGTTTAATCTTAACTCCTTAATATTAACTCCTTATGAGGAGTTTGATTCAGTCATGTAATTTGTGAATTATTGTGTGCAACTTTTTCCTGTATGATGCTTAGGAAGACTCTGAAGGACTTATGAATAGGCAACACAAAAGTATTCTCTTCCCTTCTTTATCTGTCTTATGACAGGGTTCTGCTGTTTTTTTAAAAACCTTGGAGATCTTCAATAAGAGAAGCAATCGAACACTTCTTCCCCTTGTAGTCTACTATATAAGGGACATTTGTTATCAAGTTGTTGAGAACTGCTTGTGTGCATACAGTGAGGGAAAGTTACTTTGCATCAAGTCCATGAAAGCGACAAGAGTCCTCCTGCACTGTCATGGTAAAGAACTGTGTTGAGTTCTCCAATTCTAAACATTACAGAAAAGAAGAATTAGACTGCCTCTATCTATTTGTTGTGCTTTACTGTCATACGCAGAAAGACATCCTTGTAGAAAGATGCAGAAAAATATATCCCAAAGATAGGGTTAGAAGTGACCTCTAGACATCATCTAGTTCAACCCCATGTTTAAAGGGTTTTCATTTAATCATCGGTTACTTCACCTGAGGATACATGTTTATGAAGGCCTTGTAGACAGAACAGGTGTTTTGGTGACTCATGATTAGAGTTTCTCTTTCAACAGAAATCTCAAGAAACATATATAACATATATGGGAATCAGTGAATGTGTGTAGAAGAGTGCATATGAAGAGAAAAAATTTTCTGACTTTGCTAAATCCAGTCCTATGAAAAGTGAAGTCTTGTGTAGCTCCTAAGTACAAAGGAAGAAATAGCTGAAAATAATCTACTTTAGTTGAATTAAGGAAGCTAAGTATTACTGCAGGAAACTAAGAAAAACCCCTTTGACTTCCTGGAAACTGAAAGAAGTTTTTTTGAAGAAGTCTCTGACATCACTACAATGCAAGCAAGTTAGTTTGTGAGTGGTTAGGGTAACAGAGGAAGCAACTCCTTCACAGATAAGCAGGCAGTGCAATGTATGTGCCTAGTTAGTCTCCTTCTGGGTTCAAATTTTGTGAAGAAATTCTTTTGCAGACAGATAACATTTATTTTGCTTTCCAGAGAGAGACACATGCTGTTTCATAAAGATACGCCTGATTTCCAGACATAACCATGTTTTTGTGGCTTAAACTCTTAGCATTTGGTGTTGCATTTCTGGGACAGGATGCTTTTCTCAAAGGTAAGTCATAACGGCTATTTCTGTCTTTCATTTTGTTCCCTCAATAGCCTCTGTAGATGTAAAACCAATGAAAAGCTTTGCAAAGTGGAGGAATATCATCTTGGTTCAGAAATTATAATCCAATTAAATGCAGTGGTGTAAGAACCTAGATCATGAAGACTGATGTATCATGTACTAGGCTAAAATGTCTTCCGTGTGATCCCATGTGAGTTACATGAACCATTTTAAAAAAAACCCACATTTGTAGCTGAATTTGAAAAAGAATACATTTAGGCCTCTTATGTGAACATGTTATGTGAATATGTGTTTTTATGTTCATCTTCATCTCATGATGTAGTACTGGCGTTCTGTGTTTAAGTCCTGCAAGAAAAAAATTCTTCCCATCCATGTTAGCCACTCCCTGATCACAGAATCTGGTTAGAGTTCCTCAGGTTTTGATTTTTTTTTTACTGCAGGGGGCTTAGTAACAAATTCTAAAAGTTGTAAATTAATCTCTACTATTAATTAATTACTTATTTTGTAATAAATAGAAAATATTTATTTATTTTGTAAAAGCTGCTTTTAAAATAATCTTTGGAATATTTTATTACTCCACTGCAGGAGAATTTGTTTGACTTTTTGAGAGAAAGATAGAACCCAAGAGGGTGATCTTGCAAAACATGTTAGATGTTACAGATAAAGAAAGTAGCAAGAAAAGCAATTCGTCTTGAAGTAGTACTTAATATAAAGTAAAAAAAAAATCCATGTTCAAGAAAATATTTTCTTTAGCAGAAAATGCAACATTTTATGTATATGTATCTTGTAATGTTACATATGTATACATATGTATATGTATCTAGTAATGTTATTTGAGATAGTTGATGACGGATACCAAGTGGCTTGAAGTATTTTTTTATAAAATGGCAGTGAGTTATATGCAGGGCTGAAATATTTTTTCATTTACATTGAGTTTATTCATGCTTCTACCCTCATGCCACTATAGTAACTCCAGGCTTATACTGATGTAAGCAACAAAATTGTCTGCCTTCAGTTGATAACCAGCTAAGAAGAACATTTGAAGCCTGAGCATTAGCTCTCTTGTCCCTCAGATTCTCTGAACAGAGACAGCACTGCATAAATCTGGTTGAGAGCTGCTGGAGATTATAAGAAAACAAGTGAATGCTGCACTGTAGAGGAAAAGAACAAAATCTATTGCTTTTCCTGTCCTTTTTTTTATCTGCTGTCCTACTTTCCACTTTATAAATCCTTTTGAGACTTCCCACTGCTACGTTTTCTCTGGAAAAGGCAGTTAGTATACTGTCTGCTCTCTCAGCCACCTCCACAGTCAGTCAACATGTTAGCTGACTGAGAGGGCTGGAAGACAGATAAATGGGTAGTAGCATTTTATTTCAAGTAATAATTATTTTTATCTGTTCACACACAGTAGTCTGACTTGAGCCAGTTCCTGTCTACATTCACTGAACTGAAGAGCCTCAAGGAAATATTTTAACTCCTCTCTACGACACTTAAATTAATTAAATCTCATGCTGTAGTATCAAGTATGCAACATCATAGACCTTGTTTTTATGATGTAGTTAGGCACAGAGACTGCTTCTCCTCTCAGGGTGGCAGAACCATTACACTTCTTATTGCTGTGCAGATTGCTCTGCCTCGTGGCCAAGGAACACTGGCAGTCTCCTAGGGATGGGTTTGTTAATGGAGGCGCAGCATTTCAAAGGGTGGCGTAAGCTTTGGTTTTATGGCAGTCACTTTTCAGACACTTGATTGTAAGTGTTAAGTGGGTATTGGGACTTCTTTTGTTATTACTAAAATTATTTCCCAATTACTTTCAGTGATTTTGAAAACTTAGGAGAAGAAATTTTAAGGTTGCCTTCCTCCACAAACTCAGACATTCTATAGAACATCACTTATTTCCTGTAATCACCAAGCCACTTTTAAGAGCGTCAAACTACATTAAACAAAACAAATTAAAGAAGTTAGAGCCTGCACAAAGGCCTTTTCACTGTTTAAATCCCTCAAATAAAAAGCATGTATCCAACTAATTTTTCTGATAAGTGTTAATCAAACACCCCAAAAAACCGACCGGTGCCCCAAGGCTCTCCTTCAAAAACCCCTAACTCAAGCCAAAAAAGTCAGAAAAGCACCTTTGCTTCCCTTTAGAATAAAGAAATGCTTGCAGAACAAGCACTGTTTCCATTAGATCATTATTTCAAGTTCCCTCCCTCCTCCAAAAGTATTAGTAATTTGACAGCTTTCAAAAGCTTTCACCCACTTCTGAGCCACTTCCTTTATTTCAGGAAACTAAATAATTGCTTCATAGTTTTGGGTGTGACTTTTTTTTTTCCAAGTTAAAAGTATCAAGCTTCAGCAGGCACATTGTGCTGGTTTTGCCTGGGATAGTGTTAATTTTGGACATAGTAGTGTGGGACTGTGTTTTGGGTTTGTGCTGAAGACTATGTGCTGAAGACTAAGTAGAGAGATTTCTTCTTTATCCCATACTGTTTATGTCTGACACTGTTGAATACAACATTAACCACCACCTGACTTCCCGTCATTTGGTATAATACAGATATTATTCCCTTCGTCTATCAGCCACTGCAAAGTATTTGTAAGATGTCCACTACATGTCGATTGAGTCCATTTAGTCCATGACTTTGGGCTCCGTGTTGTGGTGGTGCACAGGCGGTGTGATGGGCAGGAGAGGGGATTTATTTAGTGGTTATTGAGCACCAAAGCCAACTCAGTTGGGGTTCCTGATGCACTTGCCCTGTTTCTCATGAGGCTTCTCCTCCATAGGTTTGTGTGGTTTTTGTTATTGTAAATCCTATAATATGCAACTCAAATCATAGGTTATAACATTTCAAAGGTATTTCTATTACAATCCCTTACCCACTCCCCGTTGGGTTTAACATTGCAATGAACACCTCCCCTTGCCCTTATCCCAGCTTGGATTTACCCACAGACTGCAGTCCCTTGGTGTTGTACCTGCTCCACGTGGAGCCTTGTCTATGAGCCAGTCTCTTTAGGGACACACCTGTGGCTGCATGGATTTAAACAAAGCCACAGTGGCTCTGAGGGGCAGCTGTTCCAGCACGGCCCCGTCTGAGAGCCTCAGTGCCCTCAGAAACAGATCTGCTCCATCACGGCCTCACCACTGCCACTGTCCCTCAGAAGGCAAACCTGCCCAACAGGGCTTTGCCCCTGGCTGCTGTCCCTGAGGCTGTTCCTGCTCTGCTGTGGGTTTATCCATGGCCACACACTTCGAGGGGCTCCAGCACGGCCTCGTGAACAGCCCCTGGTGCTTCAGGCTGTAGCTGCTGTGGCACGGAGCTGCCCTTGGGCCCCGATGCAATCAGGACTGCCCCTGCCGTGGCACTGACACAGCCATGGCCACAGGCACCTCCAGATGTACCTGCTTTGGCATGGACTTATTTATGGCCAGAGAAGCTTCAAGATATCCTGCTTCCATGTGAACTTACCCACAGGTCACAGTCCCTTTGACTTGAGCTCACACTGGAGTTCCAGCATGTCCAGTACAGCAGCACAGAAGCAGCAGCGATGCTCAGGCCATCTGTGAGTCCCTGTGCATCACCAGTGCTGTCCTCAAAATGTCCCCAAGTCCAGCAAAGTGAGGGGATCAGCAGCACAACAGCAGGGAAAGCAAAAAGCAGGCACAGATGAGCACTACATGAATGTATTGATTGTAAATCATCAAGCCCAGGGCCAGCACTGGAATCTGCCCAAAGCAGCCAAACAGCAATGAAGGCTATAAATTCCATCTAACACATTCCAATCAAAGCTGTTGTTATCTAAACCCCTTTGAACACTACATTGGGCACCAAAGAGGGCTGCTGTGGTTTAACCCCAGCTGGTAGCTCAGCCCCACACAGCTGCATGCTCACTGCCTCCAGGTGGGACTGAGGAGAGAATTGGAAGGGTAAAAGTGAAAAAAATTGTGAGTTGAGATAAAGATATTTAATAGGTAAAGAAAAACAGGGAATTAATTTGCTGCTTCCCCTGGGCTGGCAGGTGTTGAGCCATCCCCAGGAAAGCAGGGCTCCATCACATGTAATTGTTACTTGGGAACAAAAATGCCATTTCCTCCTTCCTTCAGCTCCCTATACTGAGCATGATGCCATATAAAATATCTCTTTGGGCAATTGGGTCACCTGTCCCAACTGTATTTTCTCCCAGTTTGTTGTGGATCCACAATCTCCTCCCTTAGTGGGGTAGTATGAGAAGCAGGAAAAACCTTGACTACGTAAGCACTGCTTAGCAGTAGTGAAAACATCTCTGGATCATTAACCCCATTTTTCATCACAAATCCAAATTTCCCCATGATGGATAATGTGAAGAAAATTAACTCTACCTCAGCCAAAACCATCACACACATGAAATTCTGGTCATAGAGTCTCCATGCCCAACAGCTGTGCAAGTTTCCAGCTAGAAGTGTTACATTTTCTTTTTAGATAGCTTATCCTATGGCTCTGATTTTCCATGAAAATCATTTTCACAGGTCAGTCTATACCCTTGGAAAGAGTCTGGCCAACCTAATTTTTTAATCAGTGGAACTTAGTAATACTGGTTCATTTTATATGTAGGATAAAGTATAAGGGGAATTTCTGTGGCAGAAGAGCATATATTAAGGTAGAAGAAAGTGAAGAACATCACCACTGATGTCCTCTTACAGATGCCCCACTTCAGGTTCTCTTTAAGACTTTTTTTTGTTGTAGTGGTGCACTCAAGGGTTTCTAAAAGGCATTCCTCCGAGTCCTGCACTCAGGGACCTTTAATAATTTACAACAAATTGCCTACTTCACACTTTGTGCATCACCCCAGTACTTTATTCCCAGTGAACTGCAGCAGGGAGTTGGTGTGCACACAGGTGGCTGGCAGCTCTGCTTGCTCCCAGGGCTGGCCAGACACAAGCAACTGCTAAACTGGAAGCAGTTCAGTTTCATTATGGTGTCATACCTAAGCTATGAGCAGGACATAAGTTGGTAGGAGCTCAGCAGCAGTGTGGCTGAATAAATTGGATTCTAGACTGAAGTTAGATACAGATTTGGACTAAATATGTGATATTTTTTTACTCATTCACCAAGACCTGTTCAAACGTAACAGGCAGATGGCTGGGTTTATGTTGTGCTGTACGTATATCTGTTGATTCAGACAGCATGAGAGACATTGGTTCTAGGCTAATGGGTCTTTCTTGCATAGTAGGGAAAAGACATGTTCTAGTCTTTTTTATTCACTCACATCAGTATATTGATATACTAAGAATGTTCTACTGGTGTATACCTAAAGCCAAAAAGCTACCATGCAGAGACCAGTCCTAAAGAAGGTTCAGCTCTTCGTGGCTTGGTATTTGGAAACACTTCCCTTAGTTTTAATTTGGTGAACTTATATTTATATATCAAGGTTCTGAAGAACAAATCAACAGCAAGCATGTTGAAAACACTGCATATATAATGAAATAAGGCAGAAGGAATGGGAGGAGGAAACTTCATCAAGTGACTTCTCAAAATGTGCTGAGTGTCAGGAATCAAGCTGTTTTTCTGACTCCCATGACTTATCTTCAGAACTGCTGGCCAATCGGGTAGCATGCGTATGCATTAAACAAGCAGCAGTCTCCATGCTAAAGATGGGAATACATTGTATATATTCTGTTTTCCTCTGCTGTGCCGCTGCATTGTGGTATTTACTGTATCTTGCTGGGAGCTGGGAAAGAACAGCAAGCCATGGAAATTCATTCTCTGTTTGCATTCTCAATCTACTTTAAGAGTTAATATTCATAAGCATAAATCTAGTCCACCAGGAAGGCAGAAGAGATTTGCCCACATTGAAATCTGCTGTCATGTCTTGACCTTTTGTACTCAGTCAGCTACCTGGTGTGGTTAGCTCAAGTGTCTCTGAAGTGTCTCTGCATCCCCCTGTGCAGGGCAGACATACCCTGAGTCGTTCCCCCTTCTTTGGGAAGATGTTCCTCCTCTGCTGCCATTCCCAGGGTGAGAACCAAAGTGGGGAGAGCACAGTGCGCGAGTGGCTGCAGAGATGGAACCCGAGACAGCAGAGGAATGAGAAGTGCTGCAGGAAGGTGTGATGTGCTGGGCAAGGCTTGCTAGCAAGAGTTCAGCTCAGTGGCTGAGTTCCTCTGAGCCCCAGCAGAGCATGTGTGTTACAGGAGTGCAGTGACTTAGGCAGGGCTGGACCAGGTGTTTCTGCCTGCTCAGAGCAGATGGGCTCACCGAGCTGGCTGCTGGCACTGCGACTGCCAGCTCTGTGCAAGATAGCAATTGTCCCTGAGCTCTGCTGCTTTCTGCATCATCCTGTGATCCTGATCCATCGTTCACACTGATTTATCTTAAACAGTATGTAACCAGAAATCAAGCAGTTTTTTTCTTTCAAACTTAGGAAGTGCATCCAGTATATTTTGGAGGAAGTCGCTGACTCTATTCAAAGCTCAGTTTAGACCCTGAAGCACTTCCGTGCAAAAATAAAATGGTGAGAAGTTTTAGAGTGGCAAAACTCTGACTTCCTCCTGCAAATATCAAGATTGAAATAAAAGATACAGTTACAAAAGTTGTTTATTGCCCTGCAACTTGACTGTTCTTTTAGCCTGCATGTCCTGATGTATTTCTAGGCTATCCATGCACTTGCAAACAGGTCTTTTTCACTGGTGTTTTAGTAACTGTTTCAGCATTTTATCTATTTCCAGGCTTTTTTCCCTTTCAAGTAAAGCAGTTTGGGGCCTTCAATACCAAGGTTTTAGAAACTAGCTGTGAGCACTTCAGTGCTAGCTTATATTATCCACAGTGTTGTATAGCTAACAGGATCCACTCCTTTTCTTTTATACCACTACTTAGCAGTACTGTTCTTGCAGCTATTCCCTCTGTGTCAGTGCCTTCTCGGCTGGCCTGCATGCTTAGGTTTCTATTCTTTAGTTTCAAAGATTTTTCTTTCAATCTGCCTGTTCTTCATTCATAATCCTACTGCCTTGCAAAGAGCTCTAGAGGTACCTTTTGTGGAGTATGAATGACTTTTTTTGTTGTTTCAAAAATGTGGACTCCGTGGAGAAATATTTTTAACTGCCTTTTGAAATAGATTATTTTCCTTACACTAAGAGAAATAATCAAAATAGCTGTCTAATAGAAAAATGAAGGCATAGAATGAAGCTCTTTGTAAAATATATAAATGAGTAGTGGTTCATTAACCAAAACATATGTCCTATGTTGAAAGGTTTTTGCACTCAGAGAAATATATAATGCAGAACCTCAGCTGAGATGTTACAAAATATAGGGCTAGTGTTGCCTTTCCAGGTAATCATATGCACTGCAAAACTGTGAATTTGTATTTAGGGTAGTCTTAAGCCCTGAGCTGTTTCTGGAAGCTTCTAAGTTAAGATTTATATAGGGGAAAATAGGGTAAGATAAATGGCAAAGCAGAGTCAGGCTTCTAGAATAAGATCTAAGAGACAGAAGTCAGCTGCAGTCTAGGCTGTCTCAGAAACTCCTGGTGTGAAGTATTGCTTTCATTTCTCCAGACCTCACTTTCATAATCTGTAAAGTTGAAGACAGTAACATTTACTTTGTGGAAAAATGTGGAGTCCTAATTCCTTAAATATTTACAGGTATGCCTGTGTCTTGCAACATGTAAACTACCACCAATTAATGTGATGAAACTGGCTGTGAATTAGAGTATTTTGGGTAGTGTATCTGAGCAAAGAAAGCAAAAGTATGGAGCAAATAACTTGTTCATAAATGTCTCTTTTTGTCAGTCCTAAAGCACAGGTATTGTCGATGGGGAGCTGATACTTTTGTGCAGAGTAGAACAACCCATGCTGTGTTTAACCTCAGCAAATCTGAAATTCTGTAAAACACGGTCACATCAACTGTAGTCTCTATTTTACCCATTATTGGGTGAAATATGGGTGAAATATCTGAAGCTGGCCACTGAGTTCTTGAGACATCAGAACAGGACCACCAGCTGTTTACTTCTTGTGTCTGTGGATGAGCTGAGGTGTGCTAAACAGATCACAGCTGCAAAAGGTTTCATGTTATAAAGAATCCCCCATATTTAAGGTTAAATACAATGAGAAGCTTCATAGTAAATTGTGTGCTTTAGGAGTCTTAGTGATACCAGTTATAAACCTAAACAACTGTTCTAGAGAAGTGCAGGCCAAGCTGACTTTGTCAGCATATAATGTAAAATTGTACACTCACATAATCAAAGGAAAGATGACCATTGCTGCTACTGGAGCAGTTTGATTAACCTCTTAAGATAGACCTTTGATGTCTAAAATGAGTGCAAAATCACATGTCTATACACCTTAGAGAAATCTTCCAGTTTTGATGAGTACTGGATAAAGCATCTGGAGGATTTCTTTATTCATATCACACTTTCTTGGAAGACTTTAAATGATGAAATGTATATTTTTAAAATTATGTGGAATTTTTTTTACTTGGTCCTTGATGGCAGTAAGAGATTATTCCTCTAGGTCTCTTGTACGAAGTACACAAGGTCCTTCCTCCCAAAATACAGTCTGTGAATGTGCATGACTGTGCAATATGTGTGAGTATAAGGGTAATATTTGGGATACCTCAGACTGCCTAACAAGTACAGAAAAAAAGCTTGACTTAATTTGCAGCTTCATTAATGCTTCTGTGCTCAACTGTGCTGCCTCAACAGAAGTGAAAGATCTTTCTACATCCTCCCCACACCTGAAATCTGGTGTGTTAGTCTGAGGTATGAAATGTGGTTGAGATGTGAGGGAAAGATGTAGAAGAGCAGAAAGAAATATGTGTTAGTAGACATTAGTAGCATTTCTGATTTTGTTGTCTTTGCTAATGACTTAGAAATAAATGTTTCTGAGAGACATCCAGTACTCTTGCTTTTAGAAAAAATGTATGAATAATAAGAGCTTCACCCAGTTTCAGCTTTTTTTCTACAGTTCAGAAGGTTTACAGTGGAATGGTGCTGAATACAAGGGAGGCAGCTCAAGGAGATGAATGTGAAATGTATAAAGAGTTATTTAACCTTGACAGTAACAGATCAAGGTTTTGTAATACTCAGACATGAAACTTCCATAAAATCCTGTGTTTGGCCTGCCAAATTCAGCATTTTTCACTTTTCCACAGACTGGTCAGTTTGGCCATGAAGATTTTGAAGTAATAGAATAGTTAAGTTTTGATATGTAGTTAGATATTATTTATAGTTATGGATATTATTTATAGTTATGGAAACTCACCTACAGATGCCTTTTGAATCAACGCAGGATGCATTAAATTATTTAGAAATCATAGAATAATTTGTGAGAAAAATGAAAAGATATGTGGATCAATTATTCCAAAAGTTAATAAAAAAACAACAGCTGCATTTGTCTTCCTGCTGTAATTAATGCTGAGCTCAGTGGCCTGCTAAGATGCAATTTTGCACTGCCCTGAATAAATAGACAAAGGTTTGGTGCAGTAGCTGGTTGAAGTTTTTGTGTTAATATTGGAAAGAAAACCATTTACAATGTGGATGTCATCAAGTGTGTCATCATTGCAGGAGGATGCCTTAAATGGCAAGGGAAGGACTGCTTGCAAACCATAGTTTCTGAAAACCACATTCTTCACCAAGCAAGGAAGATATTTTCATAACAAAATGCGTATCAGAAATGCCATTTTCAGCCGCTCTTACTGCAGCTGATGCTCTCTATTTCTCTTCACAATAGAATTGCTGCTCACCTGAGTCTCACCTCTATGGTGACATCAGTGGAAATTTTGAAAAGGCTTTCAAGTGTCTTATAGAATTTGTTTTATTTTTCTGGTTTTGTTGGAGGTTTCTTTTGTGGGTTTTTGTTTTTGGTTGGTTTTTTTTTTTCTTTAAACCTACTGGGAGTCTTCAGACTCCAAGATCTGATTTCCTATTAGCTGCCCTGAGAAAGCTGTTGGAAGACAGCTGTCCTTGACTGTAACCTCCAAAACACTTGAGAACTGTTTTTACATAGGAAAAAATGATCAGATTTTCAGAGGACCTTCATGTCTTGGTCACTGAGAAATTTGAAAAGCTGTTGTGTGCAGCTGCAAGTTAATAGAAGTTGGGAATACTGAATTCTTGGAAAGGAAAGAAAGAGCTACTTGGGAAGTCAGGAAGGAGCTTCTCCTCTGTGTGGTTGTGACTGTTTTACTTCTGTGTTTATAGGAGGGCTACTTTCCATAGTTGTGGATTCTTGTTGGGCCAGGTGGTGGACAAATGTAGGATGAGGTCTTGTCATCAAAGGATTTCTGATCTGATTCTGGACAATATGGGTATTTCTTAAAAGGGAATGCTATAGAGGTGAGAGGAAAGACTGATAATGGAAAAAGTGATAGCAGCGTACATGGCCAGCCAGAGAACTTGCATAATCCCCTGTGCTATTTATTTCCTTTTCTGAGAAAGGGACATATAGCATTAAAAAGCATTATTAAAAGCAGCATACAATAAATTATTCCCAGGATTCAAGATAAACTGTCCTACACAGGTCCATGTAATACACATATAATCACATTTCGCTTTTAGAACTTTTATACATGTCAACAATTGGTGCAAGTATTTCTGGAAAATAACACTTAATGATGAAACAACTATGGGTAAAAAACTTAAGGTGTTCCAAAGCTCCTCTCTTGCTATGTGGAAACAATAAAAAATCAGGTCACATACAAATGCCCTATATTTATTTGCAATGATTATTTTCTCCAGCTGTTTAATCCTTTCATTAACATACTGCATTCTCCCACTAGTGAGTGAAATACAGTAAACAAACAACAGAATGTGTAGATGATGTGTTACAAACACACACACACATTCACACTCTTGTATGGGAGAGCTTGTAATGATACCCTCCTGATTCTCAATTCTTGTAGCTGTTCCTCTGCCTGCAGGAGATGAGCTAACATGAACAGCATCTGGATGTGGAGGAGAGATTCCACATTCTGTTCTGTTCAGTTTAAAAAAATTTTAGGTTGCATTCAGCACATTCGTGTCTCAGTAATTACTCATAATAATAACTCATAAATAGTAACAACAATAATAAATTAATTTTGACATGTAATTGACCTAACTGATTTATTTAGACTGAAAAGAAAAAGTAGTATTTGCTGATTTTCAGATGGTGAATTCTGTAGATACAAGCTCTGGAGACTGCCTGCAATTAATTCAAGTGTGACCTAGATCTGTAATACAGTATAGAATATTTTTTAAAATATCTACTGCAGACTACAGAGGGCTGGGGGGGTGGTGTTGGTTTGTTTTTTCTTTGGTTGTTTTTTGTGGAATTGATCTGTTTTTAATTTGTGGTGTTGGATTTCAGGGTCATAAGGATTTTTGGGTTCTAGATGGCTGCAAGTTTGAGTGAAAATGTTTTTTTATGAAATGTTAAATGTTTGGAATAGCTCTGCAAATTCAGTAGTTGATCATAAGGTACAGCTGTAAGCGGAGCCTTGAATGGAGTTGTATTGTGTAATATGTGTAATAACAGTTTATTAATATCATCTTTCTGTAAAATCTGAGCTCTGTCTGACAGCCTTTCCTCAAGATAACAAGTAACCATAGGGAGAAGGAAGCAGGTACAGTAACCCTACACACTTTTTAAATATCACTTTAGATCTCTGAGGTAGTCTTTGAAGAACACTGCAATAACAGAGTGATAAAGCTGACATATGGCTGATCTTTCCAGAGGTTTGTCCTCTACTGGATTCTCTGTTCTGTGAAGAGAATGAAAATCTTTTTCGTGTTGTACGTCTGTGTTGCTCAGTATACAATTCAGGACATTTATAGAATTGCTACTGAAAATTTTCTGCTAGAAATACTCGTTTCTTTTTAAGTTTTTTGAAGCTGATGCTCATCTTCTCTAGCTAAATGCTACAAACATAGATTTTCATACTTGTGATGATAAAATGGCCCAAAGAGAAGATCAGTCTAATAATCAGAAAAATTAAGTGAAGTTAGAGATGCTTTAAGGAGTGGAGGTTGTTGTCTCAGATTAATTTGTAATTTCGGAAGGTCACCACTTCTGTCAATCAGACTGGTATAATTAAGAACCCATTACATGCAGATAAATTATTAATGATTGCTGCGTGTAAAATTTAGTGTGAATACATTTTGTAACATCATACAAGAATTCTGTGATGAGCTGGAATATTAATCCTATTACCTAAACCACCATTTTACAACTTAGCTGTGAGATCTCTGTTCTCGTGATTCTCTGCCTCCCTAACTCCATGGATCAAGCACAGAAATCAGTTCTGCCTGTGAAAAGTATCTTCACATGCTCTGGAACCATATTCTAAGCTGGGCCAAAAGAGCAGTCTGTGATCACAGAATGAAACATCTCTGTGGATGTTCAGCAGTGTTAGGAAAGGAAAAGGACTAGGGCTTTGCACTGGCAATGCAAATGGGTATTTGCCACCTCTTGAGTCATTGCCTCTGCTCCCTGGACAATGACTTTTGGAATAGCTTATGTGTGTATGATTTTATTATAAAAAGTCATTCTATTTGTGTGTACACTGTAAAAGTCATGTGTGTTTGTGACTTTCCAGGCTGTAATTCTGTGCTGAAGTTCTTCTGACAATGTTGTAAATGAAATAAAGTTATTTCAGAGGTACTCTTTCAGTGTTTGCAATAGAATTGAAAACTAATAATGAAATTCTAGGGTTTTTTTGTGTGTTCATGTGGATTTATTTGTTTGTTTAGTTTTTATTAAAGTGCATAGTTATGTCTGGCTAAATATTCATCGCTTTGCAGAAGCTTAGAGCCAAAGCTACCATATCGCTGTACCTCTTGAACAAGGACATTCCATTGGTAGTTGTCTTTCCTGTTTATTTCTGAGGATGACAGTTGTTTCAGTTGTCTTTATGACATGAAAATTACTTGTATTGTATTGGTGTTATCATTATTTTTGTACTGTTTTCAATTATTGTCAAAATGAACATTGCATTTGTTGATGTTATATATTTGCAAAGCCCTTGCAAAAGACTTTAAATGTTCCTCTATGAGCCACTCCTGATTCTTGTGAAAAGGAGTGAAACATCTAAAAGTAGTTCCCACATTAAAAGTAAATTGCATTAATATAGAGAATATTTTTAACAATCTTCACTAGATCTATGTTTCCTCAGGAAATGTGGAATTACAGTTTTCAGAATGTGTTAAGTTTCAGTTTGGACAAAGGGCAGTGATTCCCATTTAATGGAGCATAGAATTGAGATGGAAGTAGGAGAATAATCCATTTGAAAAACCACTGCACCATAACTGTTTTGAGCTGTAGGCTTTATTTTTATAACTCTAATCAGCTCCAAGACTTGGACAGTAGATGTTGGTAAGAAACATAACTGCGAAAAATTGTATAGAAATAATTAATATTTTTGCCCATGTATGAGAAAAGTTTGAAGAAAGAAAAAGAAAACTCATTTGTTGACTATTTCAGGTCTTTCTAAGATGTCAAGCAAATTTAGTGTAACTGCTGTAATGCCAAAATAAGAATATAATAGTAAAAGAAAATACTTTGATTTCTTTGGGTCACATTAGGATCCCTGCAGCACAAACTGATTTCAATCAAGTGTCTTGTAGTCTTTGCTGGGGAATACCACAGATATTGTTGTTGGTTGGGGTTTTTTTTGATTGATTGGTTTTGGGTTTTTTTAGTGGATATTTTGAGGGTCATTTAGGCTCCAAAATCCCTTATCTATTTTGGAAATTGTAACTTTTGTAATGGCTTCCAATGAATGTGGTGACTTAGTAATAACTTGTAATAGCAACTGCAGCCCTGATGCTAAAACAAATTACATGGTTTTCTTTCCCAGTAAATCAGGGAGCTTCTTTCTCATGAAAGGAGTAAATTAGTACTGCAGGCACAATCACCTTTTGGCATATAGTCTAAAGAGGATGAAAACCTACTGCCTTATCTCCAGCATTTCTTCAGTGATAGCATTTTTTCTGCTCTTTTCTCTTGTCTTTTTCTTTTTAAAACTAGTGCTCAGTGTCCTGAGCTCATACTTTCTTATAGCTGTTTGAACTAGTACAGAAGTCTAGTTAGCTCTTCCTGACTGATTTCATGCTCAGCCTCTTGTCCCCTTCCACCATTTCCAAAGCCAGGGAAGAGCTGATTGGAGTGCCACAGTGGAAGG
The DNA here is from genome assembly GCA_013399455.1 of Anthoscopus minutus. Taxonomy (NCBI): domain Eukaryota; kingdom Metazoa; phylum Chordata; class Aves; order Passeriformes; family Paridae; genus Anthoscopus; species Anthoscopus minutus. The sequence continues at coordinate 47,770 of VWYI01000947.1, read as the reverse complement.
AGCTGTAGAATTTGCTACAATTGCAATTCCAAGCACCCTTGGAAACAGTCGTGGAAATAATGCACTTCATGTTCTTAATCTGTTTCTCATCTGTTTTGAAGGAAATGTACTAACACTCTTGAATTGATGCATCGAGATAGGTAGTGTCTTTATCTCCAGATGAGTATAGAAAATTACCTGACCTTTGATGGGTATTTTGATAAAAGCAGACACACAGGCCTTGGCACAGTTTCCAGGAAGTGTAGGCAGAACACTGTCATTCTTGCAGTCTATGAAAGAGTATAGGCAATTCTTATAGGTGTGAGGGGAGGAATTTTTCTCAGAGAAAGGATTATAGTGTCAGATTCTTACCTGGAGAAGCTTTTAAAAAATGTTTGTGTGAGTTTTGCATAAGACAACATAGCTTCTCTTTAAAATCAGTGTTAATAAGGTTTCAGTGTTTCACTTATTTAAATCTGTGCCATTAAGAAAGCAGAGTAATTCACTAGTTTAAATTTGGTCAAATTCCTTGGAATTCCATATAGAGAATTTAAACTACATCATTTATCAGGCCAGACATACCAGGTTTGATCTCTTGGCCACTCCATAGACACCAGTCAGGATTCACAAACCATGAACTGGCTGATGATTTTTACAGTGTGTGGGTTTCTGTATGCAAGTAGAAACACAATGATTCTTCCAAAGGATTTAGAATAGATTCCTGCTTTCAGGAGTGTACCTGAATCTTGATTATTCACTCACATATAAGTGGTTTTGAGTGAAACATAAAGTTAGTGACGGTCATTTTCATCTTTTAGGTGAGAAAAGAAATTTGATTTCCTTGAAAGACCCATAAACCATTTCTTATGACAATATTGCCTTGTGTCATTAGAGGTAAAAGTATGTATTTGCAGATATCAGGTCACATATTTATTTCAATAAGTACAGGTAAACATTATTTATTAAAGGAAATGCAAAAGAAGAGAGCCTTGTGACACCTGTTCATCATAGCAAATTGTCACTCCACAGAGCTGATACAAAATGTTTCTACTTCATAAATGGATTTCAATGCACCTTCCTAAACATCTTAATATTTGCACTTTCCTAAACATCTTACTATTTGCACTTTCCTAAACATCTTACCACAGAGCTCAGAACACTTTAGCAAGTAAAAGCTGTTATTTCTGTTAAATGGAAACGTTCAGATAGCTGACTTCCAAAAGGTCGATCGACAAGCTGTTGAATAAAAAGAAATACTCTAGATCTTTTGCTGAGTAAGAAGCCAAAAGAAAAGGATCACAAATTACGACAAAAGAAGGAGCATTTTGTTAATCCAAATATTGAAATTGATTGTTTGTGACTGTAATTTTATAAAGGAAGTCACATACTTTGCAGGAAACTAAAGCAAAAAGCCATATTGAACAACCCAAACTAAGAGCATAATACTGATTAAGGTATGAAACGAACCATTAATTTAATGAGCCCTGTTGGTCAATGAGCAGCATGGTAGGAGGCCTGTACATCACCTGAGGCAGTTGTAGAAATCATGGGTTAACCTTTTGCATATTTGTCATCCAAGTAAGGGTGGTCACCAGAACTTAATCTGATATTCAGCAAAGAATACTGCAGAACTTGAGGGCATTAATCCTTCTTCCTGGGAAAGGACTGCTGTCATCTTCAACAGAAAATTTCTGCCTAATTCTAGTCAGAGGTATCAAATTGAGCACAAATAAAAGGGTTGCTTGGACAGTTGGGTCAGATCAGAGGGTGGCATTTTTTAATGAACATGAGCAAGAGTAAATCAAGAGCAGAGAAATAACAGTAATATCCCAGTACTTTCATACCAAGGCTCAGTATATTTAGCAGCTCAATTTATTTTCTGATCTGGAATTAATGTGGCATTGCAGGAGGCAAATGCAAATGAGAATTAACATGATCAGGATGATGATAGGTCTTAGGCAGATTTTTACAGAAGTTACCATCTATCTTGTAAAATAAATCCAACCCCCAAATTAAAGCAGGTTATCTGTGCTGGTGATGCAGAGTCCTGACCCAGGACTTAAGTCAGAGTGACTCACTTTCTGAATCCTCTGTCAATCTATGGGACTATAATGCCTTTTCACTAGAGGTGGAAGGTGTTGCAGAGTGTGTGTGGTTGAAGTGTTGGTGCAGTCATAGAGGAAGATGAAAAGTCTCACTACAGGAAATCTGATCATTAAGGAAATGATCTGTCACAAAATTCATTGTGATACCACATTTCAGAACAGAAAGTGCTTCAAAGCTTCTATCTCGAAAACAAGCTCAAACCAAATCCCTATGACTTCTTGTCGTACAGGAGATTTCACTAATAATAATGCTTGGAATGGCTGACAGTGTGTGATGCTGAGTTTTTGAAATGATGTTTCTTGACCACAGGTTCCATCTAGATGCTTCACAATGCAGTTGCTGGAGGTGAAACCAGTTTGATTGCAAATACATTCTAGCTGGGTCTCTCTACTCATTATCTTTATAACATTTGCTTCTCATATTCCTGCTGTTGTTTTAATATCCAAAATTATTTTTGGATTTCAGCTCTCTGATGATTCTTGGCTAAAAATAATTAGATTTACTATTTTTTTAATGTCCAGTGCTTGCAATCTTACTGGTGAGTCTTTTTAATATTGTTTTTGATGGATTTATTAATGTAACGATCAAGTTGGCATGCAGCAAGCGCAGCTTGTGCCTTCTGCATAGGTGAAACCTTGCTATGAGGAAAACAGAGGAAGTCAGAAAGATCTCTTAGTTTCTCAATTCAGATAGGAGCTGTCTGCATGCTACAGAAGCAAAAATGAGATTTAAACATCACAGCAGGCAGATTATCCGTATCTGGGAGATTCAAAGGATTCTCTGGAGATGTAGGGGTTGTTCATCTTCTGCAAAGCAAATTCTGATCACTTTCCTGCTATTCATTTCAAGGATGCACCCAAGTCCATTGCACTATCTTTGTGCTGTCAGAAGATTAATAATTAAACAGAATGAATTTTCTGTATTTTTTTTCAATGGCATTTATGATCTGTCTGTCAGGGCAACCTTATTGAAATCAACTGATTTTTGCTGTTTTCTAATATTTATAATGTTACACTGACAGAACTACTGTGGGTGTTTTTAAAAAAAATTAAATGAGAGAAACTCTATTAATAGGGATATTTTTTAAAAAGCTTAATAATGCAAACTATTAAATTAAAAAAATTATAAAAATTATAAGGTAGAAGAGAAATATGGTCTGACATGCCCAGATGTAGACATCCTTGCCTGGCTGTTGGTGGTCCAGGAAGTTGCCCTGATACATGTTACTCTTTCCATCTCTCCTGCTGATTTAGGCTTCCTTCATGTAGAGCCAATGTGGCAGATGGAGGTGCTTCCCCTTTGGTGTCAGGTCCTCGATCTGGACCTGCAATCTTGGACGTATTTTTAGGTTTGTTGGTATAGTGATCCATTTCTTCTGATGCATGAAGGATGGAACTTGAGACCATTTGGATGCCTCTCATCATAGGCAATGTGTAATTTTTCCAGTGATTGATTTGCTCTTGCTGTAGTACTTTTTGCCTTAAAAAGCCCATGACTTAGTTTAATGTCATGTTTTAATTGATGCTTTTTCACAAAGAATATATATATTCTACTTTGAGAAAAGCACAGGTGACAATGTGCAGATGCAGTGATTTATTTTAATGGTCAGGAAAATCCTCCATTCCCAGTGCTTTGCAATGCACACTAATTGAGTTTGCATTCTTCTTTGTGAGAACAAGGCACACATTTGTAGAATCTCACTGCAAATACCATTAAGTTAGACTGGAAATTGGGCATACACAGAAACAGAGTTAATTCACTCCATTGTCTCGAGCTCCCAGCATACCTAACCAAAGGACTCCTTGCACAGTTTAAGGCAATGGCAGAGATATACTGTAAGAGCTTCTGTATTATAAGTAGAATTTGGAGTTAGCCTTGTAAAAATATATGCACACTTAGTACTAGAAAGTGAGAGATGTATGTTACATAAATGCAATGTATTTCAAGTATATATGCTGTCTTCTGGGTGTAATTTAAACAGTAAAAGTTACATCTCCTTTGAAACCCCCACTGCTATTTCTGCAGAATATGAACTCTAGTCTTCTCTGGAACAAGAGTTTAAAAGTCAGCTCTAGGAGAAAGCATTTTAGAATGTATGAAAGAAAGTATACACATATAAACTGAAATCCTAGAACCTGTAAGGGAATTATGACAATACACTGTGCAAGTGTGTGCCTCAGCCTAAATCGAGAGGGAGCAGTAAAGCCAGAGAAAAAAATTAAAGCTGGATTATGAGTGTTTGTGTAGGTACTAGTAGTTTTCTGAAGATGAAAACCCCTTCTAAAGTGATACTAACTAAAGATAATATCTATTACTGTAGACAAAATTCAAAGTAATTATTACCTAAATATCAAATTAATTCAGGAAATCACATCAACCATAATTAATAAATTATTCCAATGTATGAGAAAAGCTTTGAATAACTCTGTGGGTTAGATTGTTAAAAAGTACTAGAAGCAATAAAACAGAAGACTAAAGTGCCTTTTTACAAAGTTTTGATGCAGTCCACCCCAGTGAGATTCCTGTTCTGTGCTGGAAAGTATCAGGCAACAGTAGAAAGCAGGGCTGGCTACTATCTGTCAGTGGTGTGGGGAGGGGGCCCAGCAGTTTAACAGCACAAAGTGTTTGCTTCTGGGAACACTGGGGAAGAGCAGAAATGAAACATGTTGCCTTTTTTGAATAAACTTATTAAAAAAACCCCTTGTGGATGTTGTCTTTAGGAAGTAAGTTTCAGAGCTGAAAGTTGTGAAATTCACCCGACATTTCTTGAGGGACTTATGAATATGAAATTCCAATTAAAAAAATCAACAAAACAACAATACAGGTGTCTGAGCATCAGTTGCTGCGGTAGAGATAGCCAGGAGATCATCAGTTTTAGTGATGGCTCTTTGGACTTTAGGTAGCTCAATGGAGCTTCAGTAATTTAAAAATACTTGAAATAGTAATAGCAGAAGGATTAAAGGAAAAAGTACCTTGGATGTTTGTACTGGGCAACTCAGATCATCCTAGCCCAGGACAGTCTCTGAATATTCTGTGCAATGGTCACAGAAGGTAAATTACAGTTTTTTTTCTTAGATATTTGCTGTCTCATAGTGTGCCATGAGGTTTGTGTCATTGTGGTGGTTGTCTGTGTAGTGCTTTGTAGTTAAAAAAGTACACTAAAAATGAGAAAAAAAAAGTTGTTACAGCAACTACACTTTTTAGTTCTTTAGTTTTGCAAAATTCTGTGTCTTCAAACAATGTAGGCTGAAGTGTTAATGCTTCTGTACATCGCCACCATTCTCTTTACCTCAGTGAGAAAGTTTACTCATTTGTGGGTTGACAGGCAGCCTTGCCTGGGAATGGGAAGGTGCTTGCTGGCAATGCAAGCTGTGAGCTGCTTTGCTAAGTACAGACCAGTGCTCTGCTAAATAGAGATAAAATTCAGGCACCCACATCCTGTCACACCATTTAGTTCTTGCAGGCTGCCATTTACCAGGAAACTGAAGTAAGTCCATTAGCTCCAAACACTGTTAAAAAAAAGCAGACTTAAGAAAGATATGCTTGATTTGCCTTATACTGTGTGCAGTTGAAAGTGTGCCTTGTAAGCTTAACCATCTGCTCGTGCAACTCTTCCTACTGGCGGCAGAGGAGAGCCAAAACAGCTCTGGCTACTTCTCTGCCACATTAGGTTTTCAGGTGAACAGAAGTTCATAGAACTGGTAGCTAATGCAACTCTTCTTGCACATCTCTAATCATTATTTCCTGCAAGTTCTTATGTTTGTTCTTACCCTTGTACCAAAGATGTTGAATATGCAGCTTAAAATTACTGAAAAATTCAACTGTGTTTTATTTTTGTAATACATACATGTTTCAGATGAAGTTATTGACTAGGGAAGTAGACATTCTCCTTTTAGTACTCTATTATACTGGCAACTTTAATTTAATTTAGCAATAAGTTATTAAGTGGGGCTGACTGGGTCTATTTTTGAAATTCTTCTCAAATCAGTATGTTATTTGAAAAGAAATACAAACTTTAATTAAGCTTCTTAGTTTACCTGAAGTCAAACTGTATTACCCCCGTGAAAGCTGGTCAAGACCAGGAAGACAAACAGGATGACATGGTTATGCATCACAGGCTTGCTGGGTAAGCAAATCTGAACTACTGTCTCTGTAGAAGACTGAACTAATCCATTTGATCTTATCACCTCTGAAATTCAGAATTTCTGACAAAGCTGGCAGAGAGATAGTAAACTGTCAAGGCTTTCTAAATGGCAGTCTAGTTGGAAAGTCTGAAGTTGCTGTAAGCTCCTAGTGAAACTGGTTCCATGTCAGTTTTGACTGCTGAGTTAGACTGAACACATCTTTCAGATGGGGATTTTTGTGCTGCAGAGGCATCATCAGAGTTGTGGGCCAGTTTCCTGGAGTGTTTCATAAGCAGATGCACAATGATAAGATAATGAGGAGCCAGGCAGGTAAGGGATCAGCCCCCTGAACGTGAGACCATTGCAGTTTAGAGGTTGACTGCTGAAGGAGCATCAATCAGGAGCTTCTAAACATTGGCTTGCAGGAAGGGCAGAAGGCAAGAAAAGGGCAAGAAGTAGCCAATCACATATAGCTTTTGCAATTTTAAGCTGCACGACAGAAAGTAGTGTGATTGAGTGGATGTGCAGAACGCAGTGCAACCCTGCAGCACCTCAGCCCCCTCTCTGAGCCCATTCATGTGCCTGCCATGCTTCATAAGCTGTTGTCAGTATCAGCATTAATGCAGGGCCTGGGAAGGAACAGAGGCAGACATTTTGTCAAACTTACTACTACAGACCAAACACATGTAGCAAGAGTTTTATCTACTTTTAAGTGTTAAAATAATTCCTCTGCCCCTTCCTGCTGACGTGGTGGTTTGCAGTGGGTTTTATCTGCTTTATGTGATGTCTCTATACCTTTGCCAAGGCAAAACTTTGAGCTGACTAATGGATAAACACCAACATTGGCTCTCAACTTTTTCCCCTAAGGTCTGAAGGCAGAAACAAGACAATGGGAACTCTCCCATGGTTAACCCACTCAAATCTAACCTGAAGGTGATTTAAACTGAAAAGGGAGTTAGACCATGTGGCTGACTGTGATGACTCATAGCCAAAAAGGATGTGATCCCACGGTACCACAAAGCCGGGCAGAAAGGCCCCTCAGAAACACAACTGCTGGTGGAAGCAGGACTTTTACTCCTGCATTCAGGAGTACTCCTGAATTCAGGAGTGTAGTGCCAAAGCTCATTAGCTCTGATGAGGTAAAAGATGACTTTCATTAGCAGCTGCCAGTAACTTAAAACTGAAAGACAAAACAAGCTTGGAAGTTAAGCCATTTTAGCACTGTGCACCTTTGCACAAGTTAAAGCACTTGCACTCCTGGCTGGAAGGCCAGTGTTCTGGCAAGAGGCCTGTATTTTTCATGTAATGTAGACCAAAGCCATGGTCAAATAGATTGCAGTGGTTCTAATGTGAGATGTTTCTCATGATACCCAGTGCTGTGGGATCCCACTGAGCCATCAGCCATTCATCTCTGACTCTGGCAGAGCCAGCTGCTCTGCTGCTGCCAGTTCCCCAATCACTCACGATGTAGGATTGAGCAGGGGGGAGCTCAGTGTAGGAGATGTTGTGGACCTCAGTGCCATTTCTTGCATTCATTGGACAGTTTTTCAGTAAGTTCCATTTCCATTCATCAGAGAATCCTGTTCCTTTGGGGTGGCCGTCTACCCCATACATGTGCCAAAAATGAGGTGACAGCCTTTATTTCAGTTTTGTTTTACAACATCTGCTGTGTCCCTGGAGGATTGGCTGTTCGTACCTTAAAAGAAACCCATTATATCCTTGGTACAGGGTTCCATTCCCTGATCATTGTGTTCCTTACTTTCTTGAAAAAGTCTTTTTAAAGCATTATTTTGATCCTGTCAAACTTAAAAACAATATGACATATCTTTCATTGTACAATTTCAGACTGCTTTATTGCTGTTGTTGCTGCAGATGATATTGGTCTGTCCTTAATTTCTTTGGGTCTTGCTTATGCAAATGTATATAAACGTATTTTATATCCAAAAGGAAAGAAAGATCACATTGTGTTAACAATGCAGAATTTATTGGGTTTGCAGCAGATGAGCAGGGCATCTATCATGCATCCTTGACCATGGAATTTCCTACAAAAGGGTCTTATGTGGCAAAATGGAAATCCAGAAGCTAGAGTTTTACTTTTTTATAGATTTTTCAAAGTTTCTGCTCATGAGGGTATTCTTGATATTCCTGACTGAAATGCTTCAGTCTGTCTTTCTCTGTTGCCTTGCTAATGTTGGGCACCATTAAAAATGTTTTTTCATAATTTTGATATGAATTAAACTATCTGGAAAGTTTCAGCATCAAGTATTATGAAAACTGAAAATATTGACAGAGTTTGGGTGTGGGTGCTGTAGATTGTGCAGGACTTTGATCATAGTTCAGTTTATCCAAGTACTCCTAATACTCTACACGCAGGTGCAGAGCAGCCAGTGGAAATCCAGGTGATCCCACACTTGAGTTGGTCTCTGTGCTCCAGGTGGAGGCACGGAGAAGGCTCATGTGCCTTCCTGAGCCAACAGAGATGAATGCTGAAGGAGGCACTGCCTACTTCTTGCTTGTGTGTGTTGCTGGGGGGTTATTAAGAGATCTGTTACATGCCAGACTCTTTAGAAGTCTTGATTCACATGATCTTTCTTCAAACTATGATCTTTTTTTCAAGGTACACTTAATTCCTACTGAAGTAAATGACAAAAAACAAATTTCTGTGCTTCACTGAACACCTACCAGAAGATTTTGTCTTTTTTAGTTTGTTTGTATTATCAATTTTCTGGGGCGTACATATGAAATGTGAAATAACAGGTGCTGAATAATATCTTCAAGTGCCTTAGTCTACACAACTGAAAAAATACTTATATATTTTCATATTAAGAATGAAAGAGCAGTAAATCTTACCAGTTCATGTGGCCATACATTCACCAATATTTCAACCAAATACTGTAAAAGTATAGACTTAGAAAAAGCTTTACCTACATTTGCATATTTGTGTCTTTCTGCTTCAGCTTTTCCATCTGTCGGCACAGCAGACAGTACACACACTACTTCCAGAGTACTCCATCTATGGAGATGTGTGTGTACAAACTGATACTTGTGTTACAAATCAAACTGAGTTTCTGACCTCCCACCTCCAAGCGCCATAAGATGTATAATACTGCGATATATATACACATTTCTTATTATTGAACATAAGAAATGCTTACAGGTCTGTGGAATTTCCCAGCTTGTGCATAGCTGGGCCTATATAAAGAGTGTAAAATTATTTGGAGCATGAAATTGCATGTTCTCTTAACTTTGGCCTGAGGGCTTTCCGTGGGTCCCTATACATTGAAAGGTCCATACAATTCTTTTTTCTAAATAAGTTCTTAGCATTTTTATCTGGTATCTTTCATTTTTCTTTTTGTTTCCAGACCACTCATTTAATACTTTTAAAATAAAAAATTATAATTAAAAAAAGAAGCTTGAAACACTAATGAAAATTGCTTTCCACAGGCAAAAGATGGAAGCACAGACTATTTATGTTCTTTTTGTCTTGAATTATTTAAAGAGATACTGAAATCAGTCTCGTTCAAATCCTGAGGAATATGAGCTTTAGATTTTTACTGGAATATGGGACATCTCAATCCCTGTGAGCAGAGTAGAGTCCTTTATTTTTATTTCCTACAGCATTCAGCATACAGTCTTTTAGAAAAGGATGATCAGCACAGGATTTAAATCAAATATAGATAAACTGTTTTCACCTCTCTTTGCATGTGATTATCAGACAATTTGTTAAAATTTGATCTCACGTCTCCTGTTTGTTAAAGGGAAAATAGCAAATGAAGAAAGAGGAAAAAAAAGAACACATTTAAAATGCAGTGAAAGGCCCAGTACTTTGGGTAACAAAATTATCGATCTGATTTCTAAAGAAAAATGAAGAAGGAGGGGGGAATCGAGAAATTGCTTTCACTTAACATTTTTTATTGAATTCCAGAGGAGTTGTGTGGACTCTCTTCTGAAATCCATTCATCATTGCTTCTGACATGACATGAAGTAAGGGCCCCTTCTTGACTTGCTCAGCTGCTCAGCTTCCCTGAAGAGACTGAGCCCAGGTTTTGCAATCAAGATTTTGAGATAGTGAGAGGCTTTCGTAAGTGTGTGCATGACATTCTGAGGAGCTTAAGTTCAAGGAGTTTCTCTCTTTGCAGCCTGTTCCTGTTTATGCAATCAGACAGATGTGAGCATATTTTTATAGCACTTTCAGATCCCTTATCTGTTAACTTAATAATTTTAAATTAATTTGCAATTGCAGTATGCCACCATCTCCACTTTGCATGGGATGTTAGAGAGGCACAGACACGGAGGGTGCTTCCAACCACTCATGCAGTTAAGTATCTAAAAAGTGGAATTCCTGGGTAGAAGTTGGTCACAGTCCCAGTTTTTATCATTCTAGCTGAGGACAAGATGGATTTCAGATACACATCAAATATAGGACATTTTGATTAATTTAAACAGTGTAATTTCTGAGATTCACAGAATCCCAGAATTAACTAAGTTAGACAAGACTTTGAGATCATCGAGTCCAACTTCTGACACCACCTTGTTAACTGGACCATGGGATTAAGTACCTTATCCAGCCTTTTCTTAAACACCTCTAGGGAAATAATAAAAATAAATTATGGATTTTAACAGGCAGTTTTCTGGAAGATAATAATATACGTCACTGAATGATTTACTTTTCAAATTATTTTTGCATTAATAATACTGGTAGAATCTGATCCGTACATGATGCTTCCTATCAACATTTTGTGTGAACAGATTATTGTTTTAAATTGCACCCCGACAAGTATGCAGGTGATCCAGCTGTTGTTCAGTTAATACTGGCTGTCATAGTATTTTATGAACAATGAAAGCATTATTCAGTAGCATATTTGATGAAGGATATTCAGTTCTGATAAATTTTGGCCTGGATGTCTGGAGGAAAAAGAAAAAGTGAAGATGTAGCCAAGTAAAATCACTGTCCCTTGATACAAAGAGAGTTTGCTGGCTGCAGCTGGCAGCCCCGGGAGGGTGAGGAAGCTGCCCAGCAGGCAGAGTTGGTATGCAAGCAGTTCTCCACTGAGCTGCATGATTTTTTTCTCCTCTGTACTCTCTATCCTTTCAAAAAAGAGAAGCTAGTTGTCTATCAGCCACTGCTGGTTAGGATCTTTTCTTCATGCTGGAAGAAATTTGGGTCATAGGAAATGACTGAGACTAGCAGGATAGTTTAGAGCATTGCTGCTTGGAGATGTGAGGCTGGAACTTCAGCTCATGGAGCACAGGGAGTGCTGAGGGTCCCGTTAAGCTTGGAGCAAGAAATGACAGAAATATAAATGACAAATCCCTGGAAAAGGAAATTTTTGTGCCATATCTTCATTCTGTCTGTGAATCTTTCAAAGGCTGAGGCTGTGCAGGCAGAGTAACTGGGCACAATAAAACCCAGCACTGTGACTGGAGGTACTGAGCAATGGCTCGTGCATTCTGTGCTGTGAGATAAAGCAGGTAGTTTTCTTTAGGCCTGAACCACACAATCATCAGATAATTCAATTAAATTTTAATGTTTAATTTTATGAATAGATAAAGGCAGATCCTCACTCAGATCTTCACTCTGACTCCAATGTGGCCATTTCAACCACGGGACCTGTTCTCTTCTAAGACAGCAGCTGAATCCTCCAGCCTCAGAATTTGCCTCTATAACAGGTTTGTTTCAGAAACACCAAACATCACTGCATCACTCAGAGCAGCACTCTTTTGAGCCAGTTGCCATCTCCCAGAAGTATCAGAAATGTTGTTTTCACAGCACTGTCTGAAAAGAGATTTTTGCAGCAGTACTGAATTACCTTGGTGAATGGAAAAACTCAGGGAATGGTGCAGCTACAGCTGTACATTCAGCTGTGTCAGTAGGCCAGAGGTACTCTGTGACTGCAGCTTTGGGGGCACTGGATTATTTCTGTCCCCAGCTGCTACTGCTGAAGGGCACAACACTCAGATGCTGTCAGTGCTGCTACATCTTTGCAATAGTTATTCAGTGTTGCTCTCTGGTGGGTTGTTGCTCTGTCATTTGTCACACTCTGGTCCTCCTGGCTCGAGTCTGTGTGCCACCATGCAGCCCTGCTTACCCTGCCCTCAGCCCTTGGCCAAGGTGAAGCCATGGCACTCCTGTGGTACATTTACATATCTTTTATCAGTAAAATATCTGCAGTGTATAGCAGTCAAACAAGTGGTTTGGCAGAGTGTTTAACATAGCAGTGGATCAGAGAAAAATACTATTATGAAAAGGAGTAACTCACAGGCAGATGTCAGTTCTTGAAAGCAATGTTCTTTTTAAAAATCACTGGATGAATGTTTTTGAAAATCACTGATTAGAGTCCTCACTGACATAAAGCTCCCAGTAAGTATAGAACTGTTGATCCATGGATTTCATGCCAATAGAACTTTGGTAAAAGGAAGGTATTTCTGATTTCAACAGGCTTTATGTTACCAGTGGCTAAAATTCTGATCTTAGAATTGCAGACTCAATCAAAAGACTTGGGCTGGACTAGACCTTAAACATTTACTTGCAGTCTCCTTACTCTTCATAGGGTACTAAACTGTTCATGGTTTGAAGTTTTAATTAAAAAACGAAACCAGCTAATTAAAGACAGTTTAGAGAAGTATGTCCATGTTGATTTTCCTTTTTAGATCAAAGGACCCATTTTCTATTCCTAGCAAAATTACATAAAAAGTTACATGCGATCAGGAAGATCTACAAAACCAGATAATGGCTGAATCTTGAAGGATCTCAGAGATACCTGTCTCTGTGAAGCAGAGAAGCGAGTCAGGTATTTAAATAAGCCATGGTCCAATGAAGGGCCTGAAATGAAGAAGTTTGCCCTTGCCTGACACTCTCACCAACAGTCAGTCAGTTCTCAGCTGTAGCCTCTTTTTCTGATCAAAAACTGAGCTGCCTTCTACTGTTCTCCGCAGCTTCCTGTGACCAGCAGAGTCATCAATTACAAAAACCATGGGAGTAGAAATTGAGAGGACAATATAATAGGTATAACTTCTTTCCTCCTTCTGCTTGCCATAAATAATATCCATTCAGCAAATCCAGAATCATCCTGTCAATGCCATTGAGCAGAGCAATATGGAACAAGTGTTTCTGTTCAAGGTAGATGTGGGAAAGGAAGATTAAGGAAGGTACAGCAGGGCTGGAAAAGTCATGACTGAAGTTAGAGGGACTGGCCCTGGGGAGCAGAGAAATTTAGCATGGGAACAACACGAATCTGGCTCAAGACTTTCTGTGCAAAAATACTGAAAATATATAAAGGGCAAAGCAAATACTAACACAGATTTTTTTGCACGGGGCACAAAATTGCCAAATATCACACCATCTTTCATTCCTCATATATTCCTTAATGACTGTGGAGAGCACCCAGCATTTCACAGCTGAAGGAACTGTTACATCAGGGTTTGATATTCTCCTCTCTTGCAGACAATTCACATGGTGACAAGGACTCCCTGCAAAGCAGCCTAGACTTCATCCCAAGGATTGATATCCCTCACTGTATCATATTAATGAACCTGTACAACTGAAAATAATAACAAATGCAAATGTGATGTAAAGGAATTTAATAGGGACGTTTCATGACTGCACTAGAGAAGTGGTTTAGCACTGAGTTTGATTGCTTGGGCATGTGGGTGCTATGGTAACCTCGTTTGCATTTGGAAGCACTTTTAAGCTCAAAACCACAGTATGCTGCACCCTCTTCCTTTTGAGCAGGGTTCTGTAGAAGAAAGGCAGAAGTAAACAGCATGAGAGAAACCACACAGCAGCAAAGGCATTGTTAGCTGTAGCTGTACAAGTGGGTTTCTGAAAGCTGTCCTGTGAAGACTGAAAATGTCATTTAAAGTATTGTACAGTTGATGGAAAACCTCTCTTTCTAACTGCTAAGCACACAATATTCCTGGGTATTTATTTTAAGTTTGCAGGAACTGTGTTGGCAGAAATAATTTGATTTGCTGCTTTTGGATTTTGTTCTACTTCAGGTTTATGATTTTGAGAAATTCTACGTATCATTGGTAACAAGTATTACTTCCATTAAATTAATGGCTCTTCGGGGAAATTTCTCTTTTGCTCTGTGTTTTTATTTTCCTCTGGAAAAAATAAACTACTATGTTTATTATGCCTAATCAGAACCAGAAAAATACTTTAAAAAAATGGTCAGAAATATTCAGCATATATTGTAACATTGTGCTCCTCCTTGTATCTGTCAGTTTTAAATTCTTAATTCCATCCCTTTCTTCTGGTTGCTCCCCTTGTACTTGATTGCTGGCTAATTCGAATTTTTTGCCTTCTCCGTAGCTGTAAATGCTGATTAATGCTCATAGTTGACTCTGAACTTGAGGAGGATAGGGATAACTCCATCTTGGAAGGTGGACAGCAAGGAGAGGGATCTAGAACAAGCATTAATTTAAGAGGTCAATTTTCACTAAAAGCATATCACCACATCCTGTCACGTTAGCCATAGTTAGACCAGCACTCATTCCTGAGCTGTGCTCTGCTGGAAGACCACGCCTTCCCCACTGCAAGTCAGGTCTCAGGTGGCAGGTGCTTGGGAACAAAAGGGCCTTTGACTCTCAGATAATACTTTAACCAGAGGTTAAAGGTGCAGGAAAGAGTGCCAGGATCAGGCTCCTGGGCAGCAAGATGCAGTGTGTGAAGGAGTTGCTGTGGGAGGCAATTATTAATGAACATGTACAAAAATAAATACTTTGAGAAATCATATGGAAACTATTTTAGTTATCATTCTGAAAAGTCAGAATGGACATTAAATCCAAATGTCAAAAAGAAACAATTAGCATTTCTCAAACAGAACATTTTGGAATTTCTGTTAAATTAAAATTTACAGTTTCAGCATTTTATCCCTAATTTCTGGTGAAAATAAATATTGTAAATATGTGGAAAAGAAATAAAATATGTAAATATGTGGAAAAGAAATAAAAATGTTTATTTAGTTCTAATTCCTATGATTGCTATAGGGGTATGAAGACTTTTATCAATTAGACAAAGAATAACTTAGAAGTGATTTGATGGCTTCGTCTTCAATGACCACAAGAATAGGTTTTTTATTTTAGGACCCTCAGAAATGTCTCTGTCACCTAAGAAAATTCTATACTGTAAACTCTAATGAGTAGTTTATTTTTTGACTCAGAGCATGAAAAATTCCACATATTCTTAATATGAACTCTGTATGACATTCTTTTACTGAATTTTGAAAAAGCAGAAGTTTGTTCAGAAACTGGGAACATTCTTAGTTTTTTCTTCCCCAGAGTTAGTGATAAAGAATAAAGTGTTATTCTGTAGTCTGATTATGAATGCACTTCAGCACATCTGATCCCACCTATAAAATTTGAGGAGTCCTCTGTGGTATGGAATTACTCAGATATTTAACTGTTTGCTAATCTATTCTTAGGTCTGCCCAGATTTGTTTATTAAGTAGCATTGGATCCCATTGTTTTGTGTTTTCAGCAAAAATAACAGTAACATCTCTGGCCCTGATGCTCATTTACTTTAAGGTCTCTTTAGCTGGTTCTGGCAGCACAAGGGAGCCTTAAAGTAGGTGTGAATTACATCCTATCCCACTTGAAGTTTAAAAATAAATCAAAGGGTGGCTGGCAGCATTTTGTAAGGCTCCTTGCCTTACTCACCCTTCACCTCCCACCAGGAACTGTTCTTTTTTTGCAATTTAGTGTTGGCTTGCAGGGGAGCTGCAATGTCTGTGCTGTTTGCTAGGAGACCTCCTCAAAGAGCCTTACTCCATCTGAACAAGTAGACCACATCCTGTTGCTTTCTGTGCAGATGTGACGAGCCCTGACCCTGCTGAAGCAGTGCCGTTCACCTATGAAAAGAGGGAAGGCAGAATCTGGACCTACATGAGTTGCTTGGTGTAAAATGCTGCCTGGTGGGGGTTGCTAGGGTCTGTCCAATATACTAAAGGCTGGAGAGCTCCTGGGAAAAGGGCAGCAGCTCTACAGAGTCACTAAGCATTTTTCCTGGCAGCAAAACCCGGCTGCCAACTGTTTTACAGACATGAGGCTGAGAGGAAGGATTACTTCCTCAGCCCCCTCCCAGCTCTGGCAAAGACATGAGGAGTACAGCTGGATGTGAAGAGCTAGCTGGCACGGTACCATGCTAGATAAAACACCAAATGCACTATTAGCAGAAGAGGCATCCTCTTTCCCACATGCTCTGGGCTGTGTGTATGGAGGAATCCATACCCATTGTCCTGCAGCAATCCTGTGCTCAGAGCAGACAGCCTGAGCAGCTGCCACCCAAGTGTAGCCTCTTGGCCAGTTCTGCAGGAAATATGAAACCAGGTCCATTTTACTCACTATGCAAATTAAGCAGCAGAAGAGAATTAAAAGGCATGTTCCCTGTCATCAGCTACCCCTATAAACATGGTAAAATTTTTAAGCTCTTAATGCTGATTCAACAGGATCTCCATCTCCATCTTATCAGCTGGAGTTTGTGTTATTAATAGCACATGCACACAGGAAATATGTGCTGGCACTTCCTGCTGCTCAAGAAGATCACACCCTGGTATTCCTTGGAACACATTTTTGTCTTTTAACATATTCTGGGTTCCAGTTGCCTTTTATGGAGTTGCTTGGTCCTGCCAAGTGAAAACATTTTCCTAAGACAGCAAAAACTGGTCATCAGCGGGGGCGCAACAACTCTGCACAGTGAGTGCAGAGTCAGTACTACAGAGGTGATGCAGCAGCTCCTGTCCCACCAGATGTGACCCAGACAGCCTGCTGTCCTAGGGCTTTGAGGGGTTGCCTTTTTTTGGTGGCTTGGATTCTTTCACGATTTTTCCATTTGCTCTTTTTGTTGAACACTGAAAATACTTGATAACACAGTACTCCCATGTTTCACTCACAGGGCCAGGACATGTTTGGGCTTTCAGGAGAAAGAGTGGTCAACTCATTTGTTCTAGGTATATTTCTTGGCAGCCCATCATTCCATCTCAAACCTTTCTTTGAAGAAGCAGCTGTTTTCTGTCTGCCCGCTGGTAGGAAGGCTAATGAAAGCGATTAGCCAGGCTCCCATCTGCTCTTGGGATGAGCTGCTGGTTATTTCTTTTTCCAGGACATATGATTAAGGGCAGATCTGCTCAAACATTACTGATGAGTTTGAAATCTTTTAGGTAAGTCAGCAGGAACCACCTGGTGGCCAAATCAAGAGAAGGGAGAGGGAAGTTTAAAAATCTTACTGCAGTAGTAGGAACTTTTTCTATGCTCTAATTCTTCCACTTGAGTTATCTGATCTTCTCCTTGTTATCCTACACATACCAGCTTAAGAATGCCTTATGGTTGGATGCAGTTTGAGCTTTGAGAAAAGTTTTGGGATAGTTCCCATTTAAACTCAGACCGACTTGCTTAGTTTGGCAATCATCAAGCCTTCATACTGCACAGGCTGTGTTTGGGGGATTGGACATCCTCATTACATTTTAAAGATATTTTTGGATTTCAGCTTTCAAGTTTCTAGAGTTATGTTTTAGAATATAAATATGAGCAAACAGTTTTGTCTTTGAGGTTAACTTGGTTAGGTTGAGGTTAGCTCAGACATTTGTTAGCACTGGGACATTTTTAAATAAATTAAAAAGAAATTAATAGTAGCAATATACCTATTAATCTCAGAGTAACAGAGTCTGGTGTGTTGTGATCCTTCTTGATTCTCCTTCATTTTACTCAGGATCTCTCAAAAAGGTTTAATGGGGAAATGCATTAGCATTTCTTTTTGAGAGAATTTTTTAGTGTTCTGGTGCCACCTATTGAATTCTTTTCAACTGCGTCCTATTCAATTGCTATAATAAAACATATCAGGGAATGGAATCACAGGAGAGCAGGAGACCCTTGAAATGCTTAGAAGGGCATAAAACTCCCATGAAGTTCTGTTAAAATGACAATGCTTATTTATAAAGGGGAAAAAAGGGCAGTCTCAGACTATTCTTTACCATACTGTTTTAAGACACTGCTCTGAGCAAGGCAGTGAGACCAGGTGATCTCTTGAGGTCTCTTCTGACCTGGAGGTTTATGATTATGTGTAATGTTCAGCATTTCTCACTGGGACTGAGCAATAAACCTTACACACGATTTAAGCTATTAGCATTATTCCTAACTTTACAAGGTGGGGAAAAAATGGGGAAAATTATTTTCACAGGAATCTTAAGGAAGTGAATGGGACAACCAGAAATGCAACATAGACAAGCTTATGATCCCTGTTATCTCTCATTATCTCACTTTACTTGGAAGAGGCAATCTTGATGTATATATTTTTGTCCCTATTATGTTTGCATCAGAGATTAGTAAATAGCTTGAAAAGTATTTCTGAATGTTTCACTAGTCTGAGCAGAGTTTAATTTAGGACTTTTTCTGCAACTTCTTTTATTTTGTTCCTGGTAAAGTTTCTAAGTGGAAGTTAATCTGTCAATTCTCACAGAAAGTTAATCTTTGGCTTGGGGTATATTTGATGTCCTAAACCTAAGTAAGATTTGGAAAAGGAGGGGGAATAATTTATTCTTCATCTGAAAAGCCATTTAAAAAAAGAAAAATCACATTATGGAATTTAAAATTACTAGCTGCCAGCTTTCAAACACTGAATTGAAAAACATGAAAATATACTGAAAATTAATTGCTCATGGCAAATATGAATGGATATGAATGTTAGATTTTACAGGATTCCTTGGCAGTTTAATGCATAGTTACAGATCATGTAATTGTTGTAAAGAAATGTTGCAGACAGAAGGTTTCAGATGCTGAAGGTACACTGATAGTTCAAAAGATCACCCATATTTTTGTTTCTTATCTGTAACCTCTCTTAGGTTAGGAAGCTTCATGTGGTTAGATTCTGTAGCTTGGAAAATTATGCTTGGTCTGTGTTTCAATGAAGATATATAGATATAAATGGATTAATATGCTAGACCTATTAATATAGTGGTTTCCACACCCATGATATTCAATCTGTTGTCAGTCTGCTACATTATAGAGATTATATTCTTACAATGAAGAGCAACGTTATTTTGACAGTTTCATATAATTTCAGGCAAATCTCATAGACCTATATCCTCATCTCATGGACCAGATTTTAGGCAAAACACTTCCCCTTTTCTGTAAAGAAATAAATTCTGTATTACTGTTTTTAGCTGAACTTCATTTGACTTCTGTTGATGCTTTTTCTGTAAGGTATCAGTCTACTGGCTTTTTCCAAGTTGTAATTTTTAGTAAGAGATCTTACATAATGTACAGTCCACAAAAAATTCAGTTGCTCACTAGAAAAGTATTTGCAAGACTTTAGCCTTTGTGTACATTCATATTCATATCATGGCTTAGACACAGTTCATGACAGTTCAAGCACCAAGAAATTTTCACTCCCTGCAGGTGACATTGTCATCACTGGTTATGTGTTTTTAATGGCTCTTGTCAGCCTTTTGAACTGTCCATACGGGGTGCTGAATCTATGGTGGCCACTGAGCAGCCAACACTTGTGCTGCTGCTTGTCAGGTCAATAAGCAGAAAATCTCTGAAGTCCCAGGATATCTGCTTATGTTGATCTTCTGTGTCAGAGACAATGGGCATGGTTTTGATGTTGACACATGAACATGATACTTATGTATCCCTCACAAGTATTGCAGTTTCTCACATAAACCTGGCTTTTTTCTTTTAAGGTGGAAGGAGTTTATTTTCAAAAGAGTAAAGCTACAGGAGTTGTGAAATGTCGTGTAGGGAAGCTGAAGTAAGAGAAATTATAAACAGGGAAGTACTATCTGAAAAACGTGTGCCACAAAAAAGAGATAAATAAATTCCAAGACACAAACATAGTGGGAAGTATCTGGTACAAAAAGAGCAAAAGAAGGAGGAAGGAAGAGCCAAGCAGGTGGATGGAAGTTTGTCAGATGGGGCCCTGAGCAACCTGATCTGCCGGGTGGCATCCCTGCCCATTCTTATATAACTTAAGAATGTGTGATTTCCTGGGGAAAGCCTAGCTGATTTTGGGAAGAATGAATGTGTCTCTTTATATTTTTTGGCGAATTTCTTGGAAGTTTAAGTTACACTTTTTCTCTCTCTTTCTCTTTTTCAGGGCAGGAGACAACAATGATCACACCTGGTAAGAAAAAATTTACATGGCAGAACTGCCATGCATTGATTCTTTTTTTCCCTGACAATTTCTTCTTTTTCTTTTTTCTCACACACAATTACTTCACAGAGTGTATAATGCTTTTTCATTCACCCAACAAAATGAAATATGCTGTCTTAATAAGCAGGACTATCAGACAAGTCTGGTTTTGCGTAATGTATTTAGGTATATTTTAAAACACAGCATTTAGCATGAAAGGCGCAATCATAACCAATATTGTTCATCTGACACCTGTTGAATCCCCTGCACTTTAAATGTTTGATGTGCCTTTGCTTCATTAAAAATTCCCAGCGTCTCAGTATGAGAGTGCTCCAGCACTGCATCCGGGTGTTGTGGGCAGGTCCGGGCACACATTAATGAAGCATTACCGACCCTGCTGTACCTCTCACCGCAGGTGCCACCCTCGCAAACAGCACGCACTTCTCCATGCACACGGAGCCCAGCCCCGGCACGGCACCGAGCAGCTCAGCACGCACCAGCAGCGCTGCTGGCCTCACCGCACACACTCCCTCTGCCTTCGGGAATGCTTCCGCAGGTTTGCCGTCTTCCTTTAGAAGCCACGGTGGTCTGCTCTCAAAACTCTAGGGGAAAACAAAGTACCAGGGTAGCCTTTTTTAGCTCACGGTTCACCAGACTGAAATAGTGTCTGTGCTTTGGCAAAGTGGCAATGTCAGGATTATGTGCAGGATCTGCTATCTGAGGGCCAGGTCTGCTGAGGGCCAAGTCTTGCAGTCACCACAGTAGCATCAAAATGCCAGCTGCTGCCAACAAGGCTGTCCCCAAAGCAAGACAAATAGGAATGAGCCTAAAAGAGAATATAGAGACCTGCCAGTGCTTTATAAGCAGGGAGATAAATAATGAGATATAGTAAGAAATACAGTGAGCAAGATATGTGATCCAGCAAATGAGCACTACCTAGAGTTTTTTGTGAAACAGCACAAGCACTATTCATAATTGTATTTTACTGTAAGGATATAGCAAAATGTTCCAGTTTTATCTAGTTCAGAAAATGTAACATTATTTTTATGTTGACTTCATCTGGAATTATGACTAAATAATGACCAAAAAAGTTGTTATTGTACATTGCAAAGTTCATTTGTAAGTGGTACACTCCTAAAAATTTGCTTGCTATTTAAATACTCATTTTTTTTGGTTTATTTACTATATTAACATGACTTTTCTTTCAGCATTCTTCTCTAAATTACAAAAATCCTGTAAGAAAAAAAACAAAAACAGAGAAGAGCTGTAGTGTAAGACATTTCTGATGACAAGGCCATATAAAAGAATGAATTTCACTTTTTAATGCTTATATACTGTTTATTTTCTTACAGATGATTACAATTCAACATCCTTGCACAGCACCACCTCATCAGTCAGCATCCCTGCAAGCACTGGGATCAGCCCCACTTTGAGCTCCACTCACACAATAGGTGACAAACTTGCACCCACTTGCCACAGTTCTGATACATCAGGCACAGAAAATGGGTTTGAATGAGGCAATTAATTTAGAATGTATCCAACCTAAGTATACAATTTAGGCATATAACTGCATTAAACTTAAGGGTGTTTTTAGGAACCTTACTCTTTATGAGTCATATTAAAGATACCAGATTTATTGTCAAGCAAGTGCAAAATAGAAATTATTTCCACACAGTGGCATATAGTAGTAGCGTAAATCTGTCAATTATTGTGTCAGTACTCCTCTTGTTATTCACAGAAATTTGCCCAAGCAGAAAAAAGGTGTGAATACATCCAAGATCTGTGTGCCTCTCTGTCTTCTGGTGTCTCCCCTTTGGTTTCACACAGCAGCTAGGGTTTCTTGGGATCTAGTAATTAAAGCACTTAACAGTGGTTTTAGTTGCCATGATGCTGTAAGGAATTGCTCAGGTCAGTAAAATGCATATATGTGCTTGTGTAAAGTACACCCAGGAACTGGACACTTTCCATCTTTTTGAACTGTCCTTCAAGTAATCTGTAGGCTGCTGTCTGCTCTTTGACAAACTGGGTTTAGTATTACTTGTGGGTGTTCCACCCCTAAAAATCTTGGTGACTCTCCAGTGGTCCCTCAGTTTGCCTTCTCCTTAGGGCCACTATCCAGCCAGGACACTCCCAGCCTGGAGGCAGGCAAATCTAGGGCCTACCTTCTATAAAAAAATTAGATATCAGTGTGTTTTAGTGACACCTTTACCTTGGACTATATTAAGTAATTGTTTTCAGGATGAAGTTCTTTGCTTAAGCTTCTGTACAGAAGATACCAGCAAAAATTTATTTTGGATATCCCAGTGTAAAAGTAGTCATTAAACAATCTGTACTATTGTATAAATGTCTTTCTAAATGTAAGAAAGTCAGTGCAAAAAGCAGGTAAATTTTGTTTCTTTGGTGGCATTTTATACTGCTCATTTACCCATTCCACAGCATACATATCCCAGAAAACTACTGTCGTTTATCATACTGCTATTGGAATGTGTGATTTTGGAATATTCTTGTGTAACTTTGTACTCAGAAATGTTACTATTAACCAGTTTGATTTCTAGTTCATTTATGTAATTGGAAAATTGTGAAAGACACATGATCCTTAAAGTAACTAGTTAAAGAATGAGGTCATGTGTAGCTGATATTTTCTTCCCTATTTTGAATGTGAGAGGAGTGCTAAATACATTTACTTGAATTGAATATATTGAACAAAGAGTTTGGGGCAGTACTGGTCACCCTTCTCCAAAGCTATGTGGAAAAAATACCTACCTAAAGACAAACCTTCACATTGTTTTCTTTTCTTATAGAAATTACCACAGTGATACCTCAAGCAACTTGTGGTAAGAACCAAACCCCTTATTCTCCTTCAGTCCTGAAATGTGACCAAATAGTAAACTCGAGTACAGAAAAATTGTAAAGCTGATAAAACAGTAAAAAAACTAAAACTGATCAATCAGCATCTTGGGTTATTTTATAAAATGTCTTCCTGTTCTGAAAGAAGTAAAATTAAAGTTATTTAACCATTCTGGTCTTTTAACATCCATTTACAGTGACTTTTCTTTTAGATATTATTGAAGACATAAAAGACTGTGAGAACAACTCTGAAATGGCTGAAGTTTTACTAAAAACTCACCCAAGAGATAGAGAATATTTTATTTTGGGAGATGGCATAAACGTAACTGTGAGTTCCAGCAACCTTTCAGTAGAGCTTCCGAAATGCCAGATATATACTGTTCAAGTTAAAAATGGCAGGTGTTCAGACAATACTTCTTCTTCTTTTCCTATTCCAAAAGGTAGGTGTACAAGTGTTTTAGTATTTTCTTTTCTGTCTTTTAAATTTTTTTTTCATATGCAGTAATTCAGCTTCCCCAGGTTTCTTTGTTCTTGTCACTTTTCAGAGAATCAAACAGAAAGTTTTTATATTTTGTCCATGGTTTTCAAGCTGTTTTTGAAGTTGCACATTAAAACTTCTCAGTATTTTCTTAAAGAATAATGTAAAAACACCATAATTTTTTCATTCTGAAGAAAAAAGGGAAATTTAACTGCATTAGCCATACACAGTGTGGTAAACAATAGCAATACCAGCCACCACTTCAAAGCTGGTATTTATGCTGAATGTCTGGACTAAAACTTTATTTGAATACCTGTGTGTCTTTATCTCATGAAGACTTTTTCAATTTTTATTTTCCATTTCTTATTAATTTCTTTGTATATTATTTTATATTGATTATATCTTCATATTGCAGAACAAGTCAAAAAACACAAACTAACTGTTATTTAAAGACTCAACATAAACAATGTCACAATGATGTATAATATTCTTCTTTTCCAGTCACTGGTGAACCTCTTGAAGTCACGCTTACAGCTGACACATCTGCCCAGTTATGTCATAGTAGCTCACTTGCCTGTGCTAATGTGACTGTTACCTGCAATGGGATACCTCTAAAGTATTCTAAAAGTAGGTTATTTATTTATCAATCTTTAAAATGTTGTCTTTTGGTAAGAGACTGGCAGATGTAAATTAATTGTGCCAGACTGAGGGAAGGGTAGCTCAGAATTCCTGGGATTGCCAGTCGGAGGACTACCATCCCCACAACAGTGCGGATCTGGTTCAAATCCAGAGACCTCTTTTGCTGTGTTTACCAGCTTCACAAGTTGCACAACTTCTGGAGATTTTGAAGTCCTGTTTGATTTCCTGAAGAGGAGCTAAGCAGTTTGGAAATGCTGTAGTCTGTGGATGTGCTGTGAGCTGGCTCCTTGCAGGCTGCCTTGGCCACTGGCTGCACAGGCTCCTGGATGGTGCGATGCTCTCAGAGCCAGCCAGCCTGAGGACATTCTGGCTCAAAGGCACTTAGTGTGATATGGCAGATATGGATGTTGAATGGCCTCATGTGTCCCAGAAAAATGGGTGATGAATGAGGCTAGAGATTTCCTGCTCCAGGAAGAGCTAGGAAGCCATTTCAGGGTTCTGGCAGACTCCCTGTGACATGTTCTGATTTCTTTAGGAAAGCTGTTTCCTTAGAAAGTCAAATCATGACCTTTACTGATGAAAAGTAAAGATCTATGCAAACTAAGTTAATAAGTAAAAACCTAAAATCTAGTCATTGCATCAGGTTGTACATTTTTCTGTCTAAAATATTATAGTGGTTTATTACAAATGATATCAAATCATTATGTTAGAGAAAATCCCAGTTAACATGGTGCCACATACTTTTGAGTTGTGAAAAATATTGATGAAGCTCTTCTTGTGTCTATAGATTCACAGTCTACATACTTTAGCTATGAAAATACAATTTGTGGAGTGCTAGAAGATTTTTCACCGAACAGTCAGTACCACTGCATTGGATCTATATATTTTAATGAAAGGAATGTTGCCAACCAAAGCATCACCATACATACAGACTATGGAGGTAAGTGAAATGTTTACTTTTGCTTTAGATTACACATTTCTGGGAGCTCCTACTATGAAACCCATTATCTGGGTTTCCTAGGGTTAAAGATACACTTTCAGCAGCATTCTCTGCCACACTCAGCTTCTCCTTCAGCTCCTCCTTCCTGGTCTCCTGTCCTCCTGGTTGTTCTTTAATTGCAGTCACCCTTTCAGTCTTCCAGTCTGAGCCTTTCTTTCCTTCTGTCTCAGACTGTGATTATTTTTTGTTGTTGTTTTGGAGACTGAGAACATGGTCAACTATATGGAATTTTGCATGAAGACACATACACAAAAAAGTGCAGACCTAGTATGAAACAAGTTTTAAATTCTTGATTTGAAGATATTGGACAATTTTAGTAAAATGTGATGTTGCAGTATTCACCTTGTCCTGAACTAATTAAACGTATGGAATTACTGTAATATGATGCTTTTACATATACTCAGTTTATACTTATGTATACTTTCTTGAAATAGAGTACAAAAAATATTACATGTTGGTATCTTACTTTATAGTGTCAGATAAAATTTAATCTAATCAAAGTAGGAAAAGAGGAATACTTTTTTCTTCATTCATTGCTAATTGTTGTTATTTTTCTTTTACAAAAGTTCCAGAAGTGCCACAAAACCTTCAAGTAACACATAAAAATACCACAAGTGTAACAGTTACATGGACAGAACCTGAGGACACTTCCAAGGGTCCCATACATGGCTACTTTGTGAAATTCTTTGTGAAAGGCAAAAGTAAGTATAGTCACTGTTAAATAATGTACATAATTACAGACCACCAAGCAAAATGCACTGTCAAATCCCACTGGAATCTTGTAACACTGCAATTTTTTTTTTAGACAGATGTTAAAATTTCCTTCCTTTAAGGTTTTTCCAGTTAAACTTACAGTTGATATTATTCAGTTTACCATGTCAGGACATGACCCTGTCAGCCTTCAGTTAGGCATAAACATATTCAGATAGGTATATCCAGGGGATTGTCCTCTGCTAAATGGCCACTCCTTTCACATATGCTGGCCTAGGCCACCTTACATTTCAAAGAATAAGTTTGTATCCATTGTACTGGGATCATGTTCTCTAAATGCAAGCTCTTCTTCAAAACAAGGAGTGGAAAATGAGGTTTTTAATATCAAGAGCCTTATAACGATAAATATGTATCAGGTCTAAAGTAGTTCTGGCTTGCATCATCCTTTAGGCTTAATTCAGCCTTTCTGTTCATATACTGAACATTATGTATACCTGAGCTGCCACAGGAACTAAAGGCTGTCTCGCTCCTGCGCTCCTCTGATACAAATAAACTCTCCCATTCTCCATGCCTCAAATTTACCCAGAACCCAAAAGGGTGGCAGCCCCATGAGCCACTTTCTGGGTTGGTTTGGCTTGGCCAGCATAGGAGTTTGAGGCAGTAATGTGTGGGTGCAGGGAGGTCAGAAGCGGGCAGAAGGAAGCATGGAAAGGCCATGGCTCCCCAGCTCCCCAAGCCACTGAAGCCCAGCTGCAGTGTGGGCAGTTGCTTTGTTCATGTTGCTTATGCAATTCCTTTCTTCTGCTGTTTGCCAGTCCTGAAAGCAGGACTCCCTCAACATCTCTGGCATCACACCAGGGGATAGACTTCTCAGTGTGCAGTGACACCTTCCTACTTATCCCTTCCCTTACATTAGGCTGAATGTACTCTTTATATGTAAATACTCTATGTATTTATGTATTTCCTCCTCTTCCTGAGCCTTCAGTTAGCATTACTAAGCAAAGCAAAGCAAAGCAAAGCAAAGCGAAGCGAAGCAAATCAACCAGATTAAGGTAATTAAAATAGAAACACACATGACAGTGGTTTAAGGTCTCTCTGGTAAAGTGTAAAAGTTCCTGTGCTCCTAAGATAGATTTCATTAATTTCATTAATTTCATTTTTCAGGGGTTCATGACACAAAAATCAACACAACCCACTATACTTTCAATGGATTTGAACCGTACACCACAGCTTCTGTAGATGTGACTCCATATACAATCAACAAACACAATGTCATACTTGAAGGTAGCAGTGAAAGCTGTGAATTTACAACAAAAGCAGGAGGTAAATCTATTTGCTCACTGTTATGAACTAGGCTGATACTAACACAAAGAATTTGTCCTTTCCTATGTAGTTCATTATATTTTATACCTGGCATTACTATTAGTCAAGAAAATTATTAACATTAATTGTACCTTCATATCATTAGCATCCCTTTTAAAATTACTTAATGTTGATCTGTTTTTTCATTATTCACTTCATATTAGTCTTTTGCTTATATATATATATATATATATACATATATATATATAAAATTTAAAAAAGAAATGTCATTAATTTGAAGTTTTTGTGAAATTTTTAGGAAGCATTATGTCCTGATAAAGAAAAAAATGGAATGAAACAAAAAGAGAATTAAAAAAGTTTGTTTTTTTCTTTGTGGCATGAAAGCTACAAAGATGTACAGCCTGTACCTTCTGTTGTCTAGTTACCTGTTTGCTTGAAACAGACCCAGGCTACACCAACACTGTCCATCTGTAATGGATGTCAGTTAATTTGGATGTACCTGTACACAGCTTCCAGCATTAGGTGAAAGATGAAAAAATGTGTCCCAGCCCTTCTGCTGACAGAAAGGTCTGTGCATCTTTTTGGGGCTATGCTTTCAAATGTATAGTTTGAAGTTTCCAGGCATCAGAATTGTCACCTAAAGCCCCACAGGAAATAAAAAAAAGCAACAAATTAATTTACTAATAAATATAAACAGATTGATCTGAGACTTAACTGTAATACAAATTTAAATATGGCTTTAATTTTTAGGCAGCTCTAATATGAGCATGATCATGGTTCTTTACAAAAATCTAGTTTGAGCATATTATCTTTTGAAACTCTGACTTTCTGGGTTCTACTAATTTTTATACCTCAGGTGAAGATTAAAATCTACAATAGAAGTTTATGGATGTGCAAACAACCTAATTTCCTTATTTTTTTAGAAAATAATGAATTATATGGTATCATGAATTATATGGTATTAATTAGACCTTCTCCAACTGTCACAACAGTTGATAATAAGTCAAGCAGGAAGTGGAAGAGTTTTATGGCTTCTTGAACTGAAGAATGTATCAGTAGAACACAAGTCTTTGGAAGCAGGAAAACCCATATATTTTATAAAAGATGTTTTCATCTTCAAGAAACACATTGCCTCCAGAAATGTTCACTTTCTCCTTCTCTCTCAGCTCTTTAAACAGATCTGCCCTGTGGATAAAAATGACCAGCTATGATGTAACCTCACACTCAGCCAAGTAAAATATCCCGCAATTCCTTACATGGGATATTTGATCTGCTTATAAAGCCTTACAGGTCTTAGCTCTTCATATACAGAAAAAAGCAGCTGCTGTTCTGGTTTTCTTTTTAATTTTTTTTTTTAATTTTCTTTTTTTTAAATGTGCTGTTTTCAAGTTGACATGATTTCTTAGAAAGTTTCCATGGTGTTCTACTGAAATGTGGCTACTGAGATGAGGCTGCCTTACACAGGCTGCCTCATTTACTTGTTTACTGATAAGGTTTTATCAGCTCTCAGTGAAAGGTCTTGGCTGTACCCCTCAGTCTGAAACCTGCAACATTTGCTGCAACATACAGAACTAGAGTTTGAAACCACAGATTAGACTTAACAGATTCCATATCATTAAACATTTTTTATGACTTTAGTCCAGACTTAATTGTAAGGACACTGTTCCAAATATTAGAATATACTAGTGACACCTGGAAGAAAACTTAATTTGCAATAGTTTTTGAAATGAATATTCACACGGAGATCACTTTTCTCCTGTCTTGTCTGTTGTCTCATGTTCCTCAAATGAGAAAATTGGCAGATGTAAGAGAGATTTGCTGTCATACTATTTTTGCAGTCTGACTGTCAGTAGAGCCTTTTCAGTTCCACTTCACATCTTTTCCAGCTTAGAAAAGCCTATGATTAAGGAAAAGTGATTTTACTTATTTTGTTAAATTGTGACTGAAAATTTTAAGGAAGAAAATAGATGAAGTTACTGAGAGAAGACAGGAAACAGATGTGAGCACATGCAACTTGAAATGTTTGGTTTCAAATGATGAGAATAGAGCAAGTAACACTTTTTCTTGCCTACAGTACCACAAAAAGTGACTGATGTTAAAAAAACATTGACAGCTGATAATGCTGTCCAGATTACTTGCAAAAAACAAAGAGAGTTTGGACCACGTGCAGAATTTAAATTGATTTGGGAGACTGATGGAAAAACTGAAAGCAAAGGCAAATGTGAATTTAAAAGAGAAAATCTCTTGTACTTGACAAACTATACATTTAAGGTAAGTTAGCTTATTTTATTAAAATACATAAAATATTGCTGCGTTTTCATTGTTTAAATGCAGGCACATTCCCTGGGGGAGCTACCTAAAATCCACGTGCAGACAGGAGTTTTTCAAAGCCTTTATTTGATGCACCCTGTATATATATTATGTTTGATTTTAAGAAAAAAGGCAAATATGGTTGCAGAAGAGTCAATTTATAATCTGTAGGCCTCAGGTGTGAAAAAGTAATTATTATTTTGGAATTAAAATGCATACGTGCCTAGCCAATCAAGCAATCCTTGGTGTGCTATTCCACATAGGTTCTAACAGCAAGAAAAATGCAAGCAGAATGGACTGTTAGTACTTGGCTCAGAGATAAGTTTGGGGTTTCTGTAAGATTAGTTTCTTGACTATGTCTCATATTTTAGTTTTTAAAACATATTCCATTTAATGAATGAAGATTTTTGGTTCTTCAGGGACTAATTAGTGTAAAACTCTTCAGATCCTTTTGCATGTCTTACAAAGCCAGTCCTTGTGTCCATGCAAAATGTATCATTCTCTGTTTACATGCTTCATTTTCCTGAAGGCTTCCTGCAATTTTCTATTCTGTCAGGCATTTCATCCTTTTACGGTAGCCTGCAAAACCAATATTCTTGTGTGATTCCCTTAATATGGCCAGTAGGAATATTTTTACTTCCTGATAGTTCCTCTTTGTAAAATTTAGGCAAGAAAGTCACTAGTAAGAGTGATGGAGTTTTATCACTTTTAGGAAGCAGTTTTGCTTATTCCCCTCAGTCTTTTCCTCCTTCTCTGTTTTACCCGCAGAAATACAGTATCAGAGAACTTGAGTAGTCTCAGTTTCATTTCAATATTTTATCAGTATTTTTCCCAACAGATTCTGCTCAGAGAGCTTTATATTTGAAAAATAAAGATGAGGTCCTGTCAGAGGAAAAGATCCTTGCATTGTCCCAGGTGCACAGGACCTCTGTGCCATTTCAGGTTTCTGTTCACCACTTTCAATGAGCAGTTTTCCTTACAGAAGGAATTGGTTTCTGCGCCTCTTAATCCTGGTTGCTGCTTTGCACTTATTTTGTTTAATTCTTACCCAAAAAACAGAGAAAGCCTTATGGGCATAGCTGGTAATGAAAGGACTCTGGTCAAGTTATAGAAGACTCAAGGGAAAAAAAGGCCAGTGTGAAATATTTGACTGCAAGCTATCTTTTAGATCTGACAGCAATTTCTATTAAGGAAGTTTAAAAAATTGAATGCACATTAAATATACGACAAAACATAAACACAGCAAAATAAAGTGTTTTAACACAATTTAAAGCACCCAAAAGTAAATGATGCAAGAAAACACCTTATGAAATTAAACTTATATTAATTACTTACCCATACATAAATTTGTACTAAAACCATCAAATTCGGTGGACTATTTGTATATTTACTGTTGCAACAAATAGGTTTTTTATATATTGCATAGTTACTTTTCAGATTTGAGAGGCTTAATAAAAGATAAAATAGATTTTATTTTGAGATACATCTGATTTTTATTTTGTAAAGTGAGTTTCCTAAACTCTTTTTCCTGTCATGTCCATATTTTTGAATCCAGATCTTGCTATAACTTGATTAGAAACCTGAGCTGTACTATAAATGTCAATACAGAGATTTTCAGTAGACACTGCTGTCATGATGTTGTCAATAGATGAATGAATTTCAAAAATCCATTCTGCTTTGTTTTTTAAGAATTGTATGCAGAAATTTTTACTTGTCATATCTGAACATCTCTATTATTCTCACCCACTGCATGCAGATCTTCTTGTTTAATGGAGAACATAATGGGACAGCAGTGGTGGAGAGTATAAAAACCAGATGTAAGTAAATATGTAGAGCCTCTTTACTTTTAGATTTTAGCATAATATAAATAATGTAAATTGTGAATTCAGTTAAATTGCTCCTAATTAAAAATCCAAACTTCCTGTTTTATAGTTAATATTAGATCTGCATTTGAAAAATATCCCTATTCAGTGTTAATGTAACAGATCATGTTGCCAAGCCATTAATCATAACTCAGAATTATTACACAGCTGTAGTTTCTTCAGGAAACATTCAAATGCAACTAGAAATTAATTTCTATAACTGAGAGTATTCACTTTAGGATGATTTTCTTGTGTTCAGTTCCTGCATTTCAGGAGCTGAACATCTGTGACTTAGCAGAGGTTCCCAATTCCCAGATCAGGAGCAACTGAGAGCTGCACTGTGCAGGTTACACAGAGCTGGAGACAAGCACAGTAATGCTGAACCACTGAGTTGTAGAATTTTGACAGGCAGACATAAGAATTTAAGGGAAAGTTTTCCTAATGAAAGCATAAAATTCCCTCCTCTACTTTGGCATAGCAAACTCAAACCTGTTTATTTTTTTTCTCAAAAACCAAAAATTGATGAGCCCTGGTTCCAAGGAGTATGCAGGTTTCTTTTCTTAAAAATAATTTTAAAGTAATAAATGTATTCTTTTTCTGTCGGTAGATAATTCTAGAGCCTTGATCATATTCTTGGCATTCTTGATCATTGTGACTGTAATTGCTTTACTACTGGTTCTGTACAAAATCTATGATCTTCACAAAAAGAAGCTTAGGTAAGCTTCATGTTTGTCTCCCTCTCCTACAAAATGGAAAGGGGGATGGGGGCGGCTTTTGGTTTCACAGATTTCACAGTGGGTAGTGGCAAAATGTTTAATGTTTCATTAATATTGGGAAAAGATATCCTTTTGCCTTTAAGTCCTTTTAAAATAAACCAATCTTTTGGTGTTTGTCTAACAAAACAAATATAATGAAATAGATTTAAAATCTCTCTGATCTACCCATGTTCAAGGCACAGAACAAAATTACTTGTCCCTAGGGTTTTTTTTTTAAATTCAGAAATATCTGGAAAACATTTCCTTCATGATTTAAATCAAAAGTAATGAAAATAATCCACACTTTCTTGGAACCATTTAAAATGCCAGTTCACCTTAAACAATATTGCAGAGAGGTGTTGCTTATTACAGTAATCTCTCAATGGCTCAGCTGTTCTGTAGGACAGAAGATGGCAATAGAAGGATGGCCACTGCTTCCCTGATGCCTGCAAAGCCAGGCTGCCTGCTGCTCTCCTGAGGGGGCACTGGCTGCAGGGAGACACAGGAGTTGGAGCAATTTCCTCTGAAACCTCTCTCAGCCCTCTGGCAACAGAACTTGGTGACTCTTCCAGCCCCTTTCCCCTCCCTACTCTTCCCCTTAGGGGAACAGGGAGCTGCTCTTGCTCACACACAAAGTTTTGTGCTTAGTCCAACTAGTTTTCTCTTGTACAGCTCCAGAGAACCTGACTTGTTCTTGGCTACTTAGCATTTAAACTTACTATGTTTTGTGTGTGTGTTAATTTTCTGTCACTAGCAAGAGAAGAGAAGATGGTGTGAGCAGTCACTCCACTGAAGAAATTAAACACACATTTGTTGTGGCTGAGATGGGCAAAATCATGCAGGCACTAAAGATTTTTTATGTGGCCAACTTGTTTCTCTGCCTCAGGGCAGGAGTGCAGGAGGACAAGGATCCCAACCATCTCTGCACAATCACAGGTGTAGCACTCTTGTTTCACAGACAGCTTGTAATGCAAACTGCTGGCTAAAAACAGCCCTGGTGTTCTCATACAAAACTGATTTTACTTAACATATTATCACATATATCTTACTAGTCAAAGCATTTACAGGTGCTTCTGCTTCTTACAGCAATTCTTCTGAAGGCGTGAACCTTGTTGCAGGTGAGTAACTTTATATATTTAGCAATTTATATTTATTTCCATTTATGAAATGGAAATAAAATTAATCTCAGGTCTTGCTACCACCTTTGGGTTATTTCCATTCTAGGCTGCATACACAGATTACAGATATCAATGTGGTAACACCTTATTTCAAAGGTAAAAATACTTCAGTAAATACATAGAAGAAATTTATGCTTAAGTGAACTGAAATTTCATCAGTGT
This sequence comes from Anthoscopus minutus, assembly GCA_013399455.1. Taxonomy (NCBI): domain Eukaryota; kingdom Metazoa; phylum Chordata; class Aves; order Passeriformes; family Paridae; genus Anthoscopus; species Anthoscopus minutus. The sequence goes on along the minus strand of VWYI01000947.1, from coordinate 14,168 downwards.
TTGAAAAAGTATTATTTATTATTCAATTAAAAACCCAGTTATAGTTATCCCAGACAATGTTTGTCGTAAGTTTAACACTGAGAGAAAGTTCAGAGTAAAATCCAGCTTAAAATGAAAATTCCCTTTTCTGTGCACCTTTTTCCAAAACAAGAGACTGAACATTAGCCAGTTGTTTTTTACTGAAAAATTTTGAAGGCTTTCAAATTCTAAGACTGAAAATTTTGTGAACCTTTTTGCACAAGATTTCAAAGCCTATGAAGAAAGACAGGATCAGTCAATACTAGAAAGCTTCTAGAAAAAAAGTTTAGAGCACTAAAAGTCACAGAAACTAACTACATTAAATGGGAAGTAGGACTGTGCTGAAATTCAAATCCATTTCCTTAGATACATAGTTATTAAAAAATACAACTTTTCAATCTAAGTAAGTAATACATATCTAATAAGAAGTGTTAAAACTTGTTCAATTGTTATTTTCTCATTCAATGTGGTATTGCAGATTATTGCAACTCAGAGCATAAATTGGAGAAGATCTGGAAAGTTAGGCTACATGTTGTTATATTTTAATCACTGACAATAATTTACCAGACAGAACCATAGAACTGGCATGAAGTGAAGCAGAAGGCAAGGCTGTGTAACTTGTGGCTGTTGAGGCAGTTGCTGTGCCCTAAATATGACAATCATCACTGTCGTTGTCATTGCACTGTTGTGCAAAAGTATAAATGTAGTGTCCCTGCATGTGGCCTCATCCAGAGTGTCTCCAGTCAGGCAGCAGAGCTGGAGGAGTTCTCTTATTCCCACAGCCTGTTTTCTCACAGCTTGCTCAGGCAACACCAGTTTTGTAAAAATAAATGCACCAAATTAAAATGCACCTTTTGTTAATTTATCTGGCAGTTTTAGAATCACATTTACTGAAGTGTAATGTACATTTTCAATATCAGTAACAATATACATTTGACTTATTTCCACAGTTAAAGATGATGACAAGCAACTTCTCAACATAGAGCCAATACCCTCAGAACTACTGCTGGACACATACAAGAGGAAGATTGCAGACGAAGGAAGGCTTTTCCTGGAAGAATTTCAGGTTTGCTGTTCAATCAAAATATACCACAGGTTTTTATCCAGGTGGTTGGAAGAATTCCACATCCAGGAGCATGTTTGAAATATATGTACTGGTTATAAATAAAGAAATAATCTAGAAAATAGAGTGAATTCTCATCTAAGGTCAAATAGCTCTCAGTTAATTTTGCTACCAATCTCTTCCCATTGTAAGATGAAAATACTTTTTTTTTCCTGAAGGTGTTCTTCAGTGAAAGTATAAAGTATCCAATCTAAATACCTCTCATCTTAAAGTACCTTTTAATACAAATTTTTAAACCCTGTCTTACTGCATAGCCATGGGGACATAAATAATATATAATTATGGAGATATATAACTCTATTAAGAATAATTTTTTAACTTTAGATTTAAGAAATATATGAAGTAATATCTTAGGAAGTATAATGTTACTTTCCAAATTCACTGATGCCAAATTATTTCCATATTCATTTGATTGTAAGTAAAAGCCATTTTAAATCTAGGCTTAACTAATAAAATAAATTTTGTATTTTACAGAGTATTCCTAGAGTTTTCAGTAAATTTTCTATAAAGGAGGCCAAAAAGAGCTATAATCAGAACAAAAACCGTTACATTGATATTCTTCCATGTGAGTATTTGTAATAATTTTGACATGTTTTATAAATGTTTGATTTCTCACTGCCTTGAGATAATATAATTATTTTGGTTTAAATGATTTAAACAGATGACCATAACCGTGTTGAGCTCTCAGAGATGCCAGGAGATCCAGGATCAGACTATATCAATGCAAGTTATATTGATGTGAGTGACTTTTACTTTAAAAAAGTCTTAGACACTATGGAAGAAATCCTCTACTCTGTGTATTTAAAGCACCCACACCTTGGAGGATTTCCATTGAGGTTGCTTTCACCTTTGTAATGTACTTTGTATTATTGAATTGTTGCATATTGAATTTATTGTAAAATAAAATCGTATAGATTGTTCATGCTTTCTTTCTAAAAGTTACAATGTACTTTTTACAGGGCTTCAAAGAACCAAGAAAATACATTGCTGCACAAGGTACTTTACAATCTTAAAAGAATATGCTTTCCTTATTCTCCCATTTTTGTAAAAAGGGCAGTATTTTACAAAAATGTAAAATCCTATTAGTAAGCTTAAAGGAAAAATGAAAATCTGACATTTCGAAATTTAGTATGACAAAGTTGTCAATGAGTTTTTGCTTAGTGAATTTTGTGACAATCAATACATTGTACTTCAAAGGCAGATTTCTCATGCTGTATAATTTTACACCAAAAGTTTTCAGATTTCGTACCTATGCACTAAAGATACAATGAGAGTTTTAAAATGCTGTAGCCTAATGGCAGCAGCCATAATGAAATCAAGTGTGTGGCTGTAACTTGCACAATCTCTCCTTAGCTCTTCAGATTGTGTGGCTAAGCATGTCAAGCAGGCATGTCAAGTTTTTTCATGTGGCTGCACTCTGAAAAAGTCCCTCAAATTTATCTCCTTCTAGGCCCCAAGGATGAAACCACAGATGATTTCTGGAGAATGATCTGGGAAGAGAAGGCAACGATTATTGTCATGGTGACTCGCTGTGAGGAAGGAAAGAGGGTGAGAAATAACCGTCCTTCCCTCCTTCTATCTGTCCATTTTTTTTTCTGAAAACCAGGTGGATTGCCATACTTTGCTCAATTACATATTCTTCTTAAATACTTTTTTTTCATTCTTTGCTGTTCTCTCATTGTGGCAGAGCCTGTGTTGGAAAGCATGCCAAAACAGTATTGTCTTATGAATCACCAGTCTTATCAGAAAATATCACTTTAGTCAGAGCAGTAAGTAGCAGAGGGCGAGCTTCCAAATTACAGCTAATTAATCCAGAAAAGGGCTCAAGGTAGAACTGTAGTTCCTCATAGACCTGTCAGAAAAGGTATGGTTTGTATTTTTTCCTGTCTATTCTGATACCCTGGCAGTGTTCTCAGTAGATCCTAGAAAGTGTAGCAGCCTGGGCCCGGATTAGACAACCACGTGCTACCTTGGGATTTCAGGGTGAAGGTCCCTTGGGCAGTGAGACAGAATGAAGAGCGGGCACGATCTAGTGACCCGAAATAAAAGCACTTTAATAAGGAGAAAATAATAAACCTCAACAACAACCGAGAATGTGAACAAGGTACGGGGTGCAGTAGAAAGGGGAGGGCCAGAGGGTTACCATAATTCACATAAACTAAGGTAGAGGTGCAGTCTGAGGAAAGGGTACCAACCAGGAGTGGTTGGGAATATGCAAATAACTGCAACAAATGTAAACCAGTTACAACAGGGGAAACAAAGAACTTTCTAGTAACATTAACATAATGTTAATTATGTTAAACAGGGGGCAGTGCTTACTTAACTTCTGCTGCTTACTTAATTTCATCTCTTCACAGAACAAATGTGCCCAGTACTGGCCATCAATGGAGAATGGAACTGCATCGTATGGGGACATCATTGTGAAGATCTATGAAAGTAAAATTTGTCCAGACTACGTCATTCAGAAACTGCACATCACAAATGTAAGTTGATTCAAAAGTGTGAGACTGACTGGAACTAGAGTGTGTATTTGGAGTCTGTATTTTAAGAGAGAAGAGTCAATGGAAGAAGCTCTGCTGTCTTTCTTAAGCATCATACAGCTTAAGGGAAAACTTAGATGTAGGTGTAATTTCTTGCAAGAAATATGAGTCAAATATACATTTCCCAGCTTCAAAAGGTATTTTTCCTTAATACTCTGGAACCTACATTAAGACTAAACTATTAATATGCTGCTAAGTGATAAAAAATAATATATATACTGTGGTTTCCTTATATATTTAGTTTGTTCTTTTAACACAAAAAATTTGCTCCTTTGTGTGTATAGGCCTCTGCAACTAAAATCAGTGTGACTCATAGATAACCATTATCTTCTCTTCTGATAGTTGTATACTGGGACAATTACGAATTCTGGTAATCTCAAGTGTGTGTATAAATGTAAGTGTTTTAAAATCGACATTTAGATATGTGTAAAGTCATTAAGGCTAGTTAATTACTCTCTTTCACACATCTGAAGTCACATTAGTTGCCCTATATGTAACTGAGAACAAAATTTGCCATCAAAGGCTAAATGCTCAGCTCAGGCCCTTTGCAAAAATATTTCAATGATGATAAATGGAGCCTAAATCATAGCTAAAAGAATTCAGACTCAAAAGAGTAAATCTGCTGGCAGATCTTCAGTAAAGCAATAGAATCTGCCTGTCTTGATTCATGATTACAGCTGGAAATTCCTGTTTTGCTGTCTCATATTACATTAAAAGTTACTCAGGAAGTGTCTGATTAAAAGAAAGCTGTAACTTTGTGTGGTCAGTGAGCAGATCAAGATATTGATAATTAACTATTTACAAAGACATTTCTCTGTCACTTGAGGAATCTGACATTAGAAATGAGTGATTGCAGCAGGTTGAGGGCTCATACTTTAAGAACTCTCTGCTCTTTGTTCAGCTGACATCATATCAATAAAGATAAACTGAATATTGGTTTTGGAATTGAAGAGTGGTTAATTGAAGAGTGGTTTATGGCAAGAAATTGGAGAATTCTGCAGTTCTGGTAGAATAGTGATGTATAACTGTTGAGGTGCAGCATTGAGGGTTCAGTTGTTTTTCTCAGGACCAAGATTACCGAGAGAGAGGCTCTTTTTCCCTTGTTCAGTCTCAGTTTATTCTTTCCTTATCTATGTTACATATATACAGACTTCAAGGAGATGTGTACACTAGACTAACAAGGAGCAAAATGGAGGGATGAAGAATCTCTCCAAGGTCTTTTATGTGTCCTTTTACCCAATAACCAAATGCCAAGTAATTTATTTTCCTTAATGACCCAATGACCTGACACCTGCGTGCTGCTATGTGGACTCTTTTGTCCAATCACTCATTATCACCTGAAAACCCTCCTAAGAAGATGAAGAAGGAAGAAGAAGAACAAGGTCAAAGAGACAATACCCGAAATCCTCCGTCTTGTATCTCACATATTAATATAACTAAAACTCCAAACTCTTTTTCACCCAGTAATTTAACTCTATCTAACTTACACACTTATGTTGTTAGTTTCTTTATTTAGCTTTAGAAGCTTTCTCCATGGTTTTAGGCTAAACTCTGTGGGTATCAGAGCCTGTCAACACAGATAAGGGGAGATTTTCTGTGCCTCTGACTCCAAACAGAAACAATGGCAAATAATTATATGAACAGCCCTGCCACAACTGGATAATTCAACCATAAGTAAGAATTTTGAGGTTAATTAGTGGAAAAATGCCTGTACAGCCATATAAATCTTGGCCAGTAAAAGAATGTCATTGAGAGTTTTTTTCTCATTTGGCCTTATAATCATGATTGTCAAAATTTATGTCCTCTCTTTTTCTCTAGCAGCAACATACACTCAAGACTTCTCATGGTTTGGGCTTTAATCACTTAGACTTACATATACGTCTGTATACATATATTAATGTATCTCTAGATTGATATCTATTAAAAACAACACTTCACTTTTTCTAGGGAAGAGAAAGGACAGCTGGAAGAGATGTCACTCATATCCAGTTCACAAGCTGGCCAGACCATGGAGTCCCTGAGGATCCACATCTCCTTCTCAAACTCCGACGCAGAGTTAACGCTCTCAGCAACTTTTTTAGTGGTCCGATTGTGGTTCATTGCAGGTAAATATATATTATTTTTAAAATTTGGTAATGTTAAATGACTGAAATTAAACTATTCAGAAAAGAGAGTGGGCAAAAGTGTTTGTCTGATCTCAGATTTTATGTTATGAACACTTGAAAATGAGGCAACAAAAGATACATAAGACCTGTTTTCTGAAGGATATGAAGGAAATTCAGACTGATAAAACCTGAGGATACACAGACTTTTGAAACACCCAGATCACTGTCAGGATACTTTGGCTATAAGCACCATATTTGGCCATGCTGTCCTTGCTTTCACTAAAAGATACTAAAAATGCAAACTCATCATTGTTTGTGTCGCTAATGAATGTACAGCAAGAAGTGTTTCCAGTTGCTTTGAATCCTGTTATTACATTTTTTCAGTTTCACTCTGTCAAGGCCTGCTCTCCTCAGTGAGGGAGCAGGGGGTGCCATTGCCTGTCGATAACCAAATGCTTTATGCATGGCAGTGCCGGCGTTGGGCGCACTGGGACCTACATAGGAATTGATGCCATGTTGGAAGGGCTGGATGCAGAAGGCAGAGTGGATGTTTATGGCTACATTGTGAAACTGCGTCGGCAGCGATGCCTCATGGTCCAAGTAGAGGTATCTCCCTGAAATTTCTGTTACAACTCTCCTCTGCTAGGTCTTCAGCAGTATTTCTTACAAGTGAATTGCTCAGTTCAGTTGAAGCTGTTAATAGAATAGCTCTGAAAAGTATTAAGAGGGAACAAAATTTCCAACATAATTTTTTTATTTTAGAAACTTCAGCTTTTTAAGTTCAGATTTTAGAAGAGGAAGCCAAGGAGAACAACTTTTTGGCATACAATTCATAAATACAAAACTGAACTTGCAGAGTCAAAATAAATTTTAAAAATTCTAAAATGCATCTGCCAAAATGCAGTTTTCATATGAGTTGAGTACAGCAGAAGTTATGGACTGATGCATTGCATGTTTTTAACTCAGTTCACCATTTTAAAGTTTAACACTTGTATTTAATATCTGTTTAATGTTAATGCTTAGTATTATACACACTGATGATATCACAAGATTAATAGCTTTTTATAATTATTTTAAAAAGTGATATGATCTTTTTTTATACTCTTAAAATAACTTCATGTTTAAACTCTTCAAATGGGAAACACTAGTCACAGTACATCCTTATTCATCAAGCATTGGTGGAATACAATCAGTATGGAGAAACAGAGATCAGTCTCGCAGAACTGCATTCCTCTCTTAACAATCTGAAAAGAAAAGACCACCCGAGTGAGCCTTCTCTGCTGGATGCAGAGTTCCAGGTATATAAACTTTACATTCCAGTTTCCCTTACTTCCCACATATGTTAGAAAATGCCTTGCACAATACTGATGAGCTAGAGATACCAGAGGTAATAAATAGATCATTTAGGTGCTATTTTATTTCTCTGGCATAGAAAGTTTCTTTACCTTTATAAGAAAAAGTTGCATACTAATGAAGTTTTACTTCTGCTTTGGTGTTAATATTTTTAAGAAAGACAAAGCTCACAGAATGGTTACTTGTGTGTGTTAATGATTTTCTGTGCCATTGTACATGATGTAGCAGTCATTTTTAAATGGCAGTACGGATATTACCAAAGTTTAAAGAACTGAAGTAAGGAGTGAGGCACTGCAAGATGAGGAAGAAGTGTGAGAGTCCTGGGGAGACAATGATCTCAAGAACCATTTTAGTCAAGCATAATATCAAACATCCTCTTTCTTCAGCGATTGCCTTCCTATAAGGGGTGGCGGACACAGAACACTGGGAATCGGGAGGAAAATAAAAGCAAAAATAGGAATGCCAACATAATTCCTTGTAAGTATTTTCCATTGCCTTATTTTATCCCACCTTGCTTTATTTTATCTGTTTTCTATTGGAAAAAAATTGAAAAAATGAGCCAATCACCTTACAGTGTAGTATTTGATTAGTGTTCTCAACACTGTAAAATTCTAAACTTCTTATAGTGATTAAAAAACAAGAGGTGAGTTTTTACCAATGTGAATTATTGGGAGTGTATATTTCAAACAAGGTGGCCTTGGTTCTGCAGTCTATTGTTAAATGATGGGCCTTTTCTGTTTCCACCTTCCCACCCCCCCCAAATGGCATACCCAGGGGCCCTGTGCTGTGACAGTGACACTTTGTCTCACACAGATGACTTTAACCGAGTGCCCATCAGGCATGAAGAAGGTTGCAGTAAGGAGACTGAGCATGATTCAGATGCGTCCTCGGATGAGGCCAGTGACTGTGAGGAATCCAGCAAATACATCAATGCTTCCTTTATAACTGTATGTATTTAGAGAGTCCACTATGGGCATTTCACAAGCTTTCAGCTAAAACTGTTATTCTCTTGTTGGCATCACAGTAGAGAAAAGAATTTGGTTGAATAAAGGAGAAGGATCTGATGGCTGATTGGCAAATCCATCTATGTTTAAAACTATTAGCCTTCAGACTGGCCTCATGATAACATGTATTTCCATTAGTGGACATCTGTCTACAGGTTGAACTAGATTATTATTGTCCCTGTTAATGAAATGTGCCTAAAGTTATTCACATGGACCAAACCCTACCAGTGAAAATGGAGCCAACAATTTTTTGCTATCATTATATATCCAAAGAAGAAGAAGAGTTATTGGTCACAAATGAAGTAACTGATTTAAATGGAATTACTAGCTAAGTTCCATTTATCTGAATCCTTTGAAATGCTGCACAGTTAGGATACCTACTCAGGGTAAATGTATCTTTATAGTAAGCTCAGTGTGAACTGACTGGTGCATCAACTTTGTGTGGTATAAACACCATTTCGTAGTGGCAAAATTGAATGGCTGTGTAAAATTGATTGTTTTAGCCCTTAAAAATACGCTTTTCAAAAAATAGCAAGGTGAGGTCTCACCTACTGCAGCATCAATATATCTTGTTGTCATTCTGAAATTATATTCTTCTTAGGAAGACTGAGGTTAATGTTACTTGGATAGTAGAATTCCTGTGAGACCAAAGCCTACTGTGATAAGCATGTTTTCCCTATCAACAAACAGGTTCATTAATTATTTCATGGGGTATTCTTTAAATGACAAGTTCTATTGTTTGACAATCACATTTCAAATTAATTGAAGAAAAATAATTTTTCTTTTATAGGGTTACTGGGGTCCAAAAGCCATGATTGCAGCACAGGGACCACTGCAGGAAACTATCTCTGACTTCTGGAAAATGGTGTTCCAAAGAAAAGTCAAAGTCATTGTTATGCTGACAGAGCTGAAAGAAGGAGATCAGGTGGGGGCATTGTCTGCACAGTGACACATTGAATATCCTCTACACGCTAAAAAACCACAGCACTGCGTTCTCTCATTTCCTTTCTCCACTTAAGTGTTTTCCATAGGATGAGAAATCTGCATTTCCAATATATTTTGCTCTATCATTTACTACTTAATTTACTTTCTAATGAATTTTTGAGGGAAAAGTGTATGATGTTGTATTTTAAAATACAATGGAACTCCTCCTACTTTAAAGTCAGTACAGACTCTAAGTGCATGTAGAAGGCAAAATAAAAGGAAATTAGAGTGGTAACCACTGACTTGTACTTCTATCCATTTTAGGAACTCTGTGCACAGTACTGGGTAGAAGGAAAGCAAACGTATGATGGCATAGAAGTTCAAATGGGAGATGTCAACTCTGGTCCTAGCTATACCATACGTGCATTTGATGCTACACATCTGAAGGTAAAAGTTTCTTTGCAAAGTCCAAAAGGTGGTTTTCAAGGAGTTTTTAAATTTAAAAACAAGTTTATAAACTTAGCCTTGAGAAAGAAGCGGTTTCCACTGCAGTTACCTCCTGCTCTAAGAAATGGGAAATATTTTTATGATTCCAGACCAGCAGTCAGTCATGAGAAATGCTGTAAATTATCACAAGTTTTCTATTTAGTGAGTTACTCAGATGGTGGTAGGGGAATCTCAGGAGATCAGATGTCTTTTGTACTTTGAACAAAGCTTGGATGTCTACCTACCTTATATTCATAAGGCAGAACTATCACCCTGCAGTTCCTCAGGAATATAATTCTTCCTTTGTAAATCAGCAGCAATAGAGTTACTGTGTGAATCTGTATTTTACCCTGAACATTAACCACATCTCCACTGCTGTTTTCCAGACAAAAGAAACTCTGAAGGTGTATCAGTATCAGTACAGTAAGTGGAATAGCTGTGATGTTCCAGAAAGCCCCAAAGATTTAGTCAGCATGATTCTCAACATTAAACAAAAACTTCCAGCCAGACCAGTTACTGAAGACAACAGAAGAACCCACAGTGTCCCACTCCTTGTCCACTGCTGGTGGGTCTGAATGCAGCACACACATTCACCTAGCTCTAAGTTCTGGGTATACACAGCAACCATAATTTTGGGATGTCTACCTTTTCTCACAAGCCCTTTCTGTGTGTCTGGAGACTCAACTCTCCTTAGAAGATTCCTTGAATTGCTCAAGCTTGGCCTTTTGGATTGTAGTGATGAAATACAAGCACACTTCTCTTGGGCAACTGTGGGCACTGAACAGCTGCTAAGAACAGCTGCTCTTGGCTGGTGCCTGTTTTGCAGGGAAATGCTAGGTCAGAATGCACTTGCAGGATGCACTAGTGAACATCCAGCAGAGTTTTTAGGATCATCTCTCGCTCCAGGATACAAGTGCACTTTTCTAGGACCATTTCCAGGAATAGCCTCGCATGCCATCTAAACCTTAAGATAATCCTGCTAACAATAATTGAGACTGTACATCTGAAATTTTGAATTTGCTGCTTCCCCTTAAGAGGTACTTCAGTTCCAGGTAGTCTCTAGATAAACTATGTCCTGTGTGAATCCTACACATATACTTAATTGTGACAATTTCAGTTCAGTAAAAAATGCTTTGGAAATATAAATCAGCATAAAGACTTTAAAATATATCTAACATTTAGTCAGAAGACTTCTGATTTTACTTAGTAAATTTACATGTACATTTTGTGTCATCTTCTAGCGATGGATCACAGCAGACTGGTGTATTTTGTGCTTTAATGACCCTTTTGGAAAGTGCAGAAATTGAAGAAGTAATAGATGTTTTCCAAGTAGTAAAATCTCTTCGTCGCACCAGGCTAGGAATGGTCTCCACCTTTGTAAGTAAATCTTATGAACTAACAGAAAAATATGAGATTACTTATCATGGTCACTAATATCCCCATAACTTTGGGCATATGTTCTGTATAGGGAGCACTGACTCTAATCAGAACATTTGCACTCACCACCATTTGAGCATTAGCCCTTGCTGATAGGAGAGAGGGAGTCTGAGATGTCCAAAGATGTAATTCTGTACTACCTTTAGCAATGCGTGTATAGTATAAAATTACAAATTACATAAATTGATGTTCTTGTAGTTGGCACGTACATGTAGATGTACATGCAGTGTCCCTTCTGCAGGTGTGAGATGAGCTCCATTTGCAGGTTGGCAGCCACTGTCTGTTTTGTTTCAGTCACTCCAGAGGAGCAGCTACGAACAAACCAGACCTGGGTATCATCGATCTGGGCTGGTTATTACGTGACTTTCTAGACTCAGTACAATATGTATTGTTTACAACTTAGGTACTCTAAAACCCGTATTTTTGCTACTTTATGAACCCCTTTTGGTTCATAAGGGGTTCACTGAGTGACAACTTGGAATATCTGATGCAGACAGTTTCAGAGATGTTATGTACGCATGAAGTCAAGATAAACCATATTCTACAACACTATGCCAAAAACTGTGGAAGCTGATTCATATGCAGTCTTGCTTGTCCAACTACATGCTACATTTCTAAAATATAAGAGAACAAAGAAAGAAGGATTAATTCTTGGTCTCTGAGCATTCCATTAACACTAACTTCTTCTCTTTATTTTTGAGGAACAATACCAATTTCTGTATGACACCATTGCCAGTACCTACCCTGCACAGAATGGACAAATAAAGAAGAACAGCCAGCAGGAAGATAAAATTGAATTTTGCAGTGAAGTAGGAAAGTCAGATCAGGAAACTGATTTGATTACAACTAATCTTGCCCCATCACTGCCAGAGGAAATTGAGCCACTTGAAATATGTGATGATTCTAAGGCTGCAGATAGCACTAAGGGAACAGAAAGCTCTACAAATGGCCCCACAGCTGCAGTTCTAACTTAGACCTAGACTGAAAGAAAGTGCTTTTCACATGCAAAAAATCTTAAGCAAAATGAGAGGTGTAAGATTTCTTCCTCTTTCCACTTTTTTTTTTAATGTTTAGTTATTTCAGTTTTTGAAAGGTACAAATTTAAAGGAATACTTGAAACTTGTAGAGAGTGAGAAAGAACTGTGTAATTTTATTTTCATGTAGATTTGCATTTAATACTTCTTCAGAAACCTTGACTATTTTTATACTTTTTCTTTTAAAAACATGTACAGTGTAATACTGTGGTGAGCAGTGTGAAGCAAAATTTTTTGTTTGTGTAAAAAGGAAAAAGCAACTCAGAACAAGATTACTGAGTTGCAAGAACAGGTCTGTCCTCAAAACTACAAGGAAGTAAGTGAACCTATTGGTAAGCATATATTCTAGTATTTCATTTCATATTGATGAGAGCATTGATAATACTCTTGGGACTTGTGGGACTTTGCCAGACAGTTTTAAGAGCTTATAATTTACATCATGTGGCAATTCCAAGGAATTCAGACGTACAAAGGGTGGGTAAATCCTCCCGTATCAATGCAGAACAGAAATTTTTTGCATTTTCCTAGCTGTCCTCAAGGTGTCCTTATTGCTCCACATATATTAGCCTGATACTCCTACAGGACTTTGGAGATTGGCATTTGAATCATTGCAACAGTTCTGGTGGATAACACATCCTGTTTACTCTTAGAGCTTAAAATAGTGAGTGCTTGCACGTCTATTTCTTAAGCTGATTTTTATATAAAGGACTACTTCCATTTTTATATAAAGGACTCCTCCAACCTCCTTTTAGAATTGGAAAATACTTTGATAACGTTCCTCAAAACTTGTAGATTTTAACTGATACCAGATATTTTTTCTCATAATGATGTTTTGTACGTTACAGTTTTAATTTTTACTATTTCTTGCTGGATTTTAGCCTACTGTTTTCAGAACAAATAAAAAAGATAAGTAATAGCTGACAAGATGAAAATTATTTTGTTCTCTAGTACTATGCAAACTGATCATTTACTTCCAAACGTTAAGATCTTGTGCTGTCCCCTACATGGATAAAATTTACAAATGTCAGTAGAAAAACACTGGTTCTTCTAAAACTCTCTCTGTACCCCAGTAAGTATCATGACTCTCAGAACAGAAGGAAGAGGCTTAATTTTATTTTGCTTGAAGCCATCAAAGGGACAGTCATGCAACAGATTCAGTACTCCAAGTTTATCACTCCTTATTCCTAATTTCTTATTACAAAATATAATTGAAAACACTTAGAGAGCTGTCTAAATAACATGTATAGTCACACTTGGCTAAAATCCTAATTTAATTGTCATGTTAGCCTAGATCAAATGTATAATTCGCAATTATCAGCTCAGAAAAGTGCCTGCTGGCAGTCTTGCTTCAGAAAGTGGCAGCAAGTGGACATGGAGTAGGGGGATTCCCCTTCACTATCAGCTGAACTCCCTTTTCAGCAAGGAGTTGTGTTAGGTGATAAGCTAACAAAGCTGAAGGGGTCATGAGTGGAGGGAAAGCTCTAGGGACTGCACGGGAAGATAATCTAAAAGATACTGTAGGCCCAAAATCTGTTGGCTAGTTTTAGAGGAACTAAGAACAAAATTGCAAATTTAACATACCTTGAAGATCAAAAATAAAAAGACCCTTGGGTGAAGATTAGTTCACTGGTGTTCATTGCATGTCAGAGAACAATTTATTTTCCTTTGTTTAAAATTTGCCAACTTGTAAAGCCTCTCTTTCAGGTAGCAAAACAAAGAGGTGAGTGCTGCTGTGTAATGCAAGGCTGTGGTGACAGAGACTAGTAACACTTTTAAAAATAATTGAAAGTGTTTCCCAAATCAAAAATTACACCAACCTTTTTGTGTGTTAAATCTGAGGGCAATCATATACTTCAATTCCTTGAAAAAAGGTTCCTATGGTTTTTAAGCTCCAGCAGCACCTAAGCTGTAAAACCCTTGCATGATTTTAATTTTATTATTTTTTAAGATTATTTCAATGTTCTTTTGCTGGTATTTTTTAAAAGAGAAGAATGCAAAGCTAATTCTTGATTTGTGCACGTACTTCAAAAGAGAAATCCTTAACTGTTGCAGCGTGGTTTTGTTCATTGTATTTGGTTCAACTACCCTCTGTATTGCTGAATTGTACCCCCCTTCTGTTGTTGCTTCCACCCTAAGTTGTATCC
>VWYI01000945.1:0-12076 GCA_013399455.1 Anthoscopus minutus | reverse complement strand
ATATATGTATATATAAAATATATAATGTATTTATTAAAATACTGCATGGAAGCAAGTAGTAGTCAGGACTTGTGAGCTGAGCAGGAATATCTCTGTTCACATGAAAGTCATTCAAACAAATAGCTGCTGCTGTTCTATTATTCGCAAGCACTGACTTAAACTGTTGTCTGGCCAATAGTGTGGAAATAGCTGTAGTCTTCAGTGTGCTATTTCATATACAAAAAATGTACATATACCAAGTGAATTTATTTAAATGCATCAGTCTCCATTTTTAGTCATTGCTATCACTATTTCATGACAGCCATTTGTCACAAATAATTTAGCAGATGTATGTGTGTTCTCTCAGCCCTAACTGTAAAGGACACATTAAGATCTTGGTAATAGCCTATGTGCCACAATTTTTGGGAACAAATCCATGCTTATGCCATATTATATTAAACAGTGTTCCATTAATAATGTTATATAATTAGTCACACCAACTCTCATAATAAGTTACTACAGTTGTAACAGCAGAAATAATGATAGAAAGGAGCCTTTCCTGACTTAAAAACATATTTTGGTTGCAGACAAAATGGTTAACTCCTAACTTGGACACCAGAATCATATATTCATTCTTATAAGCTGTCACATCTTTAACAATAAGCAAAGATGAACTGTTTCCTTTAAATACTGCCCTAGTTTAGAAAGCCTGAAATTGGGAAAATGAAATTTTTAGAAAGAAGTGCTACAAGAACTCTGTAAACTACCTATCCAGGGAAACTTTTAAAGATTTCAAAAATGCTCATTTTCCACAAGTGGACAGAAAACAGAAACATTTTAAAATCTGTACCGAAACAAATAAAGAAATTAAATGGAGAATTGTCAAGAGAAGTTACCAAGATGCTCATTCAGAGAGATTTGAACTTGCTTCTTGCATGTGAGAGGTAAAATCCCTTCAAAGTTACTGTGAGGAAGTCCCTAACTTTCTTGAGCTTCTGAAGCTGAGGAGTATTTCCTGAAAAAAGTTCACCTGAAGTAGTTGCACCTTCATTCAAAAAATTGATCATATTGCTTAGCACTTCCCAAACAAAAAAAGGCCTTGTTCAAGCTGAGCCTGAGTCCCTGAGCACGGTAGGAAAGCACCATTTACTGCTGAGATGCAAGAAAAGCATTTAAAATCTCAGTAGCTTATCTTGATGAAGGTGACAGCATAAACAAAGATCACACTTATATTATTCACTGCTGCCACCTTATTCTACAGGGAAGTCCCACAAAGATGTTAAAAAATTACACTAAGACTACTAGGAAAAGGTAACATGCAATTATTAATAAGGAGACTTGGGTTTATTTTCACTAATATTTCTTAATCTCCTTCCAGTGTTTTGCTTGCAGGAGAGTAGGCCATCAGTGAAAACCAATTAATGCTTCCATTCTATAGAAGCATTGATAGACCCAGAAAAAATTCAGATTTATGTTGGAGACTATATGACAGCATATAGAGGCTAGCAATGTTCTTAAGGAATTGGTGAGCCAAATGAAGAGAGTGAAAAATGGATGGCAGCAAATTCCAGACTTAGGTCATATGTTTTTGCCACAGTGATCGCCAGTTATCTTTTCACTTCAAATTCCAACACTGATCTCCCTTAAGTTTTCCCTGAAAATGTTTAGGCATCATGTATAGGGATTTATTATACATTTATGTTTCTATTTAACTAAAAATGTTAATTCAGGAAATGTACAGAAGTTTCTCAGAATTCTGTGTTTCCTGTACTTGCTACAATGGAAGAACAGTATCCAGAGGGAGAGGTTAATCCTGGGACACTGTTGTATATCACCTGTACATCTAAATCAATGCATTATATAAAGTAGCAAGTGAATAATTTTCCCTGTAGTTTTGATTTTTTTTAAATTGTTCATAAGCAATTTGGCAACTCTTACTTGATTTCAGCAACATTTAACCATAGTACAGCTACTCTGAGAGAGGAACTGGGCAAAAGTACTGAGATACAAACCCCTATCCAACTTGGCTTTGAGACTATTAGTGTTTAAAGAAAACTAGTGTTATTTGTTTCTTCTTCTTGGTCTTCTGGAAAAAGAAAGGAGAAACCTCAATAATGCTAAATTGCACTAGAAGGAGTCTGAATATCCAGATAAGATACAAATAATAGTATTTGTGTAGACTCATTATTTTCTGAAATGCTTGCACTGTGGCACCATGAAGAAAAGGGGAAGCCCAGCAGAAAACTAGAGGTTTGCAATATCTCTGTACTCTCTCAGCTGTTCTTTCTCTAATATCTGCCCTAAGAAAGGATGTTCTTTTATTCCTATCTTCACTTGTAGATGTTCAATATTTAGTGACAATATAATGAACATCATACATTACAGACTAGCAGCCATGTATGGTGCTGGAGAGCTTGGCTGAGATTTGTTCCCTGAGGACTTTGACTGACCACTCTGCTAGCACTAACAAATGGTGGCATTCTTTTGTGATTGGGATTTAAGTCCTTGTGGGGCTGATCTAAGAACAGTAAACTCATTTTTAACAAGAGACCTAAGTTACATTTGAATTTAGTCTTCCAGTAAACTAAATACCAGAACATTAAATTGCATCAGATTTTAGTCTATAAGGTGGGTTTTCAATGACTGGCTGGTGATCAAAATCTAATTAGTGTGTTTAGTGAGCCTAGCTTGTTCCATTTTGTTTGCTAAATCATGAAATTATTATGAACCTCAGATATTCTGCAATCCTGCATTACGCCTTTTGAACATAGTACTGCTGTAGTTTGGGTAACCATTCTCACTAGACTTTGCTTAATAGACCTTATATTTTATGTTTTGAATGAACAACTCATACAGGGTTGAGCCAAGGGCTTAATCACTCTTAATACAATAAAGCAGCACTTTAAAATATTATTAACCTCATCTGTCTAGATTTGGAACTAATAGACCATTGTGTGTGTATTGTCTTTATCCCTGCCAGTTATGTACATATTTATTAATCCACTCTTCCAGAGGAAAAATTTCTAAAGGAAAACCAACAGTAACCTTCAAGTGAGCGGGCACAGGTTAGAAGGGCACTAATTAAATGTCAGACTTGACAGATTAAAATTATGAAATTTAAAATCACCGTGGAGCTCTTTGTCATTGTCAAATTAGGAGTCAGTGTGATGAGGAGCATGGAAGTGAATGGTTTAATGGATTGAATGGGAATGTGCCTTAGCAGCAGCCTTTTCTTGAATTCAGATCAGCCTGTAGTTCAGATCAAAGGCTGCTGGTTCAATTTCACATTCAAAAAGAGTTGTAGCTTACCTGCATCAGTAATAGATGTGTATGTATATATGTGTAGGCTTGAAGAGAAAAAATGGGAAAAAAATTGAAGACGAATATGTTTAATGAAAAATAATTTTTGGAGATTATTTATTTATTTAGATTATGATAGCAACATCATTTTTTATTATTTAGTTATGAGGTGTTTACTGAGATTTTTAAAGTCAAATTGTACATAAACTGCTCATTATTTTCTTTAAAAAGCAACTTTTCTGCTTAGAAAAGTGAAAGATAAGGAATGCTTAGTGCTGGATAGGTTATGTCAAAGGAAAGAAAGCCAAATGAACGTGAGCAGGCCACATCCTGATGATACTTATACTAATATACATTGGGGAAAATGCTGCTGACTTCAATAGCATTTGTACCATGAATTATATTGAATAAAATGAAAAAAAGTAATAAATAAAATGTCATGGATCAAAACAGTGATTAGATGTAAGTTTTCTCAATGGAGAAATACCCCTGAATTTTTTATATTGTTAGAAGTTTCATTTGCACACACACATATATATGCACAGATGTACACGTCTAAATATTTATGTATGTGAAAGAGTGTGCACCGTCTTTCAGACATCAGTTATAGAAAATCTAATGATCTGACTCGTGCAAATTAAATCAATATTGTATGAAATTAAAATATTTCCCCTTATTAGGTCATTATTTCTATGTTCATAAAATTAGCAATACTCCTTGACTCCTTTCTTAACTAAATCAGAAAATTATTACATTGCCAATCTGAAAAAACTTTCAGTACAGGAACTCTTAATTCAAACATGCTTTTGAATTATATAGGAGATAATGTGCAACAGCAACTGAAATCAATAGGATTGGTTTTTAACAGGATTTGGTAGTTATTTAAACTAGTGGGAAGTCTTTTAAACCATTGGGAATCTTTCTATTGAATTCAAAAGATGTTGGATCAAAGCCAAGTTCTTTAATCAATATATCTAAATTTACATTACAAAAAACATCAATAAAAATGTCAAGCCATTAATCGCATTCATAATGTTTGGGTTTTTTCTTGAGACAAGTGATACATTATGACAAAACTGTGCCAGGTAACTCTTGTCCCATGTTCCAGTTTCATCCAGGCACTGTTTAAGATATCTGACAGAACTGGCATCTTCAATTCAAATGTTGATTTGTAGTAAGATGTCTTTAGCATACTGTAAACCCCACAATCAAGGCATCTACCTCTTACAACAATGTGTACATGCATTAAACAGGGAGACTGAATGTGAGTCTACAAAAGCATTTCTGGGGAACTGTGCCTGATACCTTCCTGTGAGATGATTCAAATGCAATCCTATCAGATCTCAGATAAATCACTAATCTGCCATGATCACTGACACCCCAGGCAGGCAGAGCAGTTCCTCAACCATGACTGGGAGAAAATTTCCTTAATTCACAAGCTTTTTCCAGGATTCTAATCTTTCCTGACCATGGCCAAAGAGATAAAAAGAGACACATCTTAATCTTTCAAAGTCTTTCAATCTTAACAAAAAGAGGACTGTGGAACAGTTAAAAAGCATTTAAAATGCGTGTATATATATGTATATATATATATATAGAAAAAAAAAAAAGACATCTACTAGTGCCATCATCAACAAAATGAGATGCACTACCTGTTTCAGCTACTGGAAGGATATTACTCCAAAGAGGATGTTTTGGAAATAACAGTATAATACCTCATTAAGCATTAGAGGACTAAAATTACTGTAGAAAAAAAAAGTGCATGTGCTATTTGTTCTTCATCCTGCACTTACAGAATCCATGTGAACCAAACACATGGATTTCTAACTACATTGCAAACAGAAATTCCCAGAAAAGGGCAGGAAAAATAATTTAAGCTAATATGAATGAGATGGTCTCGAAAACTGCTATTGGATTTTATGGATGATATCATAAAGGCCCAAAATAGTGGTATGACTTGATAATAAAAATAACTACAAACAAAATAAGCAAAACAAAATTGAGTTAAACCAGACTAAACTGAAACAGAGTCTAGTTGAGGACCAGGTAAACTCCCCTTGTGTGGCTTCCACCACTGTCCCTTAAACTGCACACTCTTTCAGTTGCAAAATCACTTGCAAACAAATGTGTTGGGGGAGGAAGAAGTCACTGAGCATAGGCGCTCAAGAGAATGTTTTCAAAGCAAGAGATAAACAACTTCTATTAAAACATATTCAGGCAGTTTATCTCAGGAATAAGAAACTCTGTGGGGGGGGGTTATGTAAGTATTCCAGTCTCTTTAACCATCTGAGTTGACCCATGTTAACAGTTTTTGTTAGAGATATCAAAGAATATTGAATCTTTCTATAAAACATTAGTCAGCATTGTCACTTTCTGGCATGGGAACATGTACGGCATGAATGAAGGAACAAAGAAGAAAGCATACAACTGAGAAGTCACTTAGTCCTGTCATGGATTCTATTAACTGCTCAGTAAATTAGAAAGTGCTTGTGTTTCTGCATGAGTAAAAAATCATTGTCAATACTGGCCATTAATTTTCTAGTAGCCAATGAGTATCTTCACTTTAAACTTCCATGAGAATTTCTTCTCTTGAGAGAAATGGTTTCAAGTTTTGTAAAGAAAGCAGATATTTCCACATTTAATTACATTTATATCCACATTAAGTTCATAAAAATACCAGTATTCTAAAGAGGCTATGATGCCAAATAAGTGACATTTATTAAAGGCTTTTTCCTCATTTTTCTCTCTTATGAGAACTTCCTAAATTATTTAAAAAATGCCAGTGATTCCTTTCGAGTTCAAAACTTTCATTTGCCAGAGTCATACATTATTTATGCATTCCAAAATATCACACTGACATACATTTCCAGTACATTATCTTATCAAGGGGTGCAAGTCACTTAGAAGACAAAACCTTTAGTACTGCCTTATTTTAAAGGGAGCTGATTAATCCCTCCCTGAGAAAAGGCCTCTAAATTGTACAGCTGCATATGAGCAGCTCCAACAATAGTAGACCTGAGCAAGAAGCTCGGAGAAGATGCAGGTGGACTCAGCCAGTGCAGGAGATATCCACACAATGACTGCTCCTGTGGGACAGCCCAATGAATGGTCTTTTTCTGGAACTCCCCCAGGAGAGACTGTCATTACATGGTCCTTTACTCAGACCCACAGCCAAGGAGGTACAAGCTTGCCCTTGGGCCTGTGTCAGCAGAGATCAGGCTGCTGGGCTGAGCTGTGCAGCTCCACCCAGGCAGATAAGCCTAAAGCCACTCACACTGTGTGCCATGTTCTGCAACTGTTTTGAAAATATTGGCAATTCTGTGTAGCGTTAAAACCTCCTTTATTTTTCAGGATTTCGTCCTTACTCTCCAGATTCCCACACTGGAATCCATTTTCTTTGCTATCAGTCTTTGAGTTTAGGGGTCAAAGGATGAACACTGGCCTTGGTTTCTGAGTCTGCTTGGCCACCTGAGAGTTGCATGGACCTATCTCTTTTTATGCACTTCATCTGTAATATTACTTGATATGACCTTTTTGGGCCAGGGAAGAAACACAGACCTATGAAATTACTCCAGGCAGCTGACCACGAGGTCATTAGCCCAACCAATGTCTTTTAGGGGGTTAGAAGGAGAAAAGAACCACAAAAAGAGAAATTCAGTGTCCAAAAATACACCCAATAAAGCTGGAGTTTCTTTAGACAAAATAGATTGCAAAAGTACATATTGTCATCACTTACACACGTTTTCTTGTGATGGTGGGTAATGCAGAAAAATATAATTTGGTGGACAATACATCTAAGAGAGTCTAGATTCCTGCAGATTTGTGAAACAGCAGTTCTGTTAGTTAGCTATAAAGGGCAAAGGCTGACTGGAGCTTTTCCTACACCTGGGAACATTGCTCTTTTGCTTAGAGTCTGATGTCTAAGAACTGAGTTTTTCTCTCAGTGATCCCTCTGGAAAGGTTTTTCTCCTGTATATAGCTATTTTATTCAAACTTTGAGGAAATTAATATCTCTCAGATCTTTTCCCTTCTGCCAGTTATGACTGAAATTGGCTAGATGTTCCAAAGTTATTAAGGAGACACACATGGGTACACACAGTAATTGCAGAAACTGCTGCATGACAGAGACCAAACATCATAATCATGGCCCAGAATGGATAGAAGGTTCTCTTCCCAGTGGACAGAGGGTAAGATTCAAGGAATATGTTTGTCATGCAAAATTACCCTTTCCAGACAAGCTCATATGGGGTGCACAACCAGCTGGGTTCCATGCCTTCACCAGCCATATCAATAAAGCATAGCAGAGCACTGAGTCCTTTTGGCATGCAGCAAGTGCATCCTGCCAATTATATTTGGCAGCTGTCACTGGATTCAACCTTGATAAAGAATAACAGACAACCCGACTCAGGGAATTGCTGGTGGGACATGGTGACGGTCACCTTCAGGTGATCTGAGTGAAGCAGGCACTGTTTGCTTTTGTGTTGGCTCACAAAGTGGAAAACAACCTGTAGCACTTGTACAATGTTCAGATCACAAGTTATTCAAGTACAGTTCCCAGTTCTGGGTAATACTACACAGCCAGCAGCAGGGTTGTGCTGGCATTGAGGCTACTAGGTACACTTTCAAACTGTGAAAACAGGTGCTCGTGTGGGAGCAGTACAGCAAATTTACTTTGTACTGCCATAGAGCACTGGGAACATGCAGGGAGACCCTTCCTACCAGCATCAGAGCTATCAGGGAGATCAGGAGGTAACTAGAACCTGATCTAGTTTCTCTCAAGCTTGTGAAATGCTTTGAAGGAAATCTGTAAGATCCTTTAAGTGATACTCTCACAGGTGATAGTAGTCCCACAAAAGTCAGTGGCACTAATTACATATATGGGAGTTAATTATTTTAGTTCAAAAGTTTAAAAAGTAGTGTTCAGGAGTGAAGAGTGCTGGTGGTCACTCATTTCAGCCATCCTGAAAATGGCTACCACTTCCAGCAAGCTGCTTGCTCTCCCTCACTCACTGTAGACAAGGTCATTGGGACTAGCTTATAAATGCTACAACCATCTGTTCAAGCAAGCACAACCTGCAGCAAAATGTGAATTGTCACATGAATTCCTGCTTGGCAGAAGCCAGGAGCTGTTCTACAGAAAAGCAGTGGTAAGAGCTATACAAATAGTAACATGCAGCACTGCTGGACTCAAAAGAGGATGCTTGCCCGAATGAAAACATAAGGCCAGAAGGAAACACCTGGGTCACCAAGTGTCCCCTGAGATCTCAGAGAGTGCATTGCATAATCTCTTGCATATATGTATTGAGTTCCCCCTACTCCCAACAGAGACTTTTCCTGAAATTGAATGTTTCACGATAATGCATGCAAGTGCTGAACAATCAGATACTAAAAATGTTCATTTAAGAGTCTCTATTAAAGTATGATGATGAAGAGGTCAAGTAAGATTTGTTATCATTATTTTTAAACTGTCATTCAAATTGTTTCTAATTTAGGACAAAAATGATCGAATAGGAAATCATCCATAAATTTAAATTACTCTCATCATGCTGGAAAAATCTAACAGAAGATTGTTGTAGACCCTTAAAAATCAAAGAGAGATACAGCTACAAAAAAATAGATAAATTTGTAATCATATATTCTTAAGGAACCTTTTATTACTACAGAAAAATAGACAATGCTCACTAAAACAGGCAAATTAATCAGACAGCTTTAATTCTAATACCGTAGCTGTTAATGCAGAGTAATCTGTATAGCCACACTTCTAATTATGTGGTACCATATTTTTTCCTTATTTGGAGGCTAATTTGCTAGTTTCAGTGAAGACTACATATTTAACCATAAACAAGGTGAAACAGATGCCTAGTAAGTGTCAGTGAAGTCTGGTAAAATGTATTAGCTCAGAAAAGAAACTAGAGATAGCTAAAATGTTTTCCAAAGTCGAAAAATACAAGATAGCACTTTCCAAGCAATACCAAATAAACTTGGAGCTTAGAACTGATGAAAATTAATTTGAATTCATGTGTCTGTCTCTTTTTAGCAGAAGGGAAAATAAAATTGCACAAATAAATCCTTTACCAGCATTTACCTCAGAAACTTGAATATTTTTAAAATGCCATACCATTGTGAATGATTCAATATTTTGAAAATCAAGAAATAAAGAAAAAGGAAGTCAGTAATACAAGCTGTGTTTGTACAGTCCATTCTCTGTGTCTGATATCATACACCAAACACAAGAACCATTTATTGCATCTATCATTCTTATAAATTAAGATATGATATTGCATCTATTAAATGAATTGCCAGTTCAGTCTGGATCCCACAGCCAAATGTGACAAAAAAAAAGTAGCCAGACTTGTTACTAGCACACTTACTACAGCCTGGTGAATCATGCTTGTTAAGTAGTGATTATAAGAAATCATATATTATTTTAAACATCCATTCATCTGTTCTGTGTATAAATAAAGCATGCAATATCTTTAAATAGATCTTTGTAATGGATTGCTTTACAGAAGCCATAAAAAAAGGTGATGAAAAAAAGTTACACATGGAAACAAGACTGTCTTTACTTATGTGCTCCCTTAACAACATTATAAAACACTGTAAAAATCCAGAAAGCAGTGTGAAATAATTTATTCTGACTTCTTTGAGAGTGATGAGATGTTTGGACACCATTTTCAGTGACAGCAAGCCAGGACATTTTCTTATAGTGAGTCTAATCCCTGTAATTAATTAGTGGGGTGTTTTATTACTGCCTTGATCAAACTGTACGACTTTAGGGAGATAAAAATTCTGTGGCTCCATGAATAAGTTATAGAGACACGGATGTTATGAAATGCACCTCATCTTAGTTCCATCAATCTAGAAACCTAAAATTTAGGTAAATTCTACTAACTAGTCGTCCAGGTTCCACCCTAATGAAAAAGCAGATCTTCTAAAGATGATGCTTGCTTAACAAACATAGGTGGCTAATTAGTTCTGGCTGAACTCTCCTGGATTATTAAAACAGATATAATAGATATAAAACAGGGATATGTGACTCCTTCTGGACCAGGAGAGTTAACCAGCTGGGGCAAACTAGGACATCCCAGCTGCCAGCAGATGTGGACATAGAAATGAAGTGCTAAATCTTCATTAGTTAAAATACACACTTCATTAGTTAAAATACACTACTTGTTTCCCATGTAGATACCTATATGTGAAGACACATCCTCATCTGAGCTCTGAATCTCATTCTGAGGGCCCTGTGCAGAAATCTCATACACCCTCAGGCACCTCAAATACCCTGAGCACCCATGGGCAGGCAACTGAACAGTGTCTGGTTGCAGAGATTTTATCCCAAGTGTATTGGTAAGATGCCAGGCACACCTCTGGAAAAGGTTATAAACAGCAGAGCATGGCAATTCTGTTTGAGAAACTTGTGTCGCCAGCACTTTGCAAAATGTAATTACATCATATCCATATGCTTTAGCAGAGAATCAGGGGACCACTACTGTGCTGTGAAGGACAGTCTTACATCTTTAATTGTTCTGAGATGCTGGTGCTAAGTGACCTGTCTTCTAATCAAGGATGCTATGATACTGCATTTTTCACACATAAAACCTGAGTGTACAAGTTCATTCATCTGGCTTTAATTTGAAATATGGACATTAGCAGTTGTACAATTTGTCACATACTTATCATTGTTATGATGTGTCTGTTGGTATGGCCAATGGTTTTTTTGCTTCATCACCTGCACTTAATTCTTCCTTGCCTTTGGCTGCTGTGCATGTACAAAGTGTAATAAAGAAACTGAGTTACCTCTCACCCCTGGAGAAGGTGATCACTGCAAATCTGCACAGTGGCTATTGGCAGGCAGTACACACCATTTGCATTGTCACTGCTTGCACCCTGCTTGACCTACATATGAATAGTGCAATTCACCTAATCCCTCTTGCTTGCCCAAACTCCTCCAATATAAAAAAGTATGATAATTGCTGCTGCTACCTGTCACAGACATAGCATCATACCATAATACTCTTGAGAGCAAAATGGTGATCAACTGCCAAGAAAATTAAAGAGTTAATAACATCAGAACCATGATTTTTCACTATTTGAAATGTAAGAAATAAGTGAGAGATTTTCTTTTGGCAATAAATCAGCTTCCACCCTCCTTTTGTTTGTTATTACAGTCATGGTTCAAAGCTCTCTACAAAAACAAGGTCCCACTTTATTATAGGACAGTCAGGTTCAGAGCACAGCTTGCAATAAAGAAATTAGCAAACCAGAAGCTGCAATTCTGTAGAAACACTCAAAAACGAAGAGGATTTAAAGTGACAAGATCCAATTAAATGTAATTACCCAAGCTGTATTTTCATTTTAACTGACACTTTTTATTAAGGAGCCACATGCACTAAAGCTAGAAACCTGGGCCAAATTGCATCCCAGTAATACAGTTATCTTATGCAAAATTCTTAGTNTGCATCCCAGTAATACAGTTATCTTATGCAAAATTCTTAGTATCTAATTTTCTAAAATGAAATTAGAGACATGGGGTTTGTAAAAGGTTCTCTTTGTCTGATACTATAAGATGCTGTTCGCAATGTACCTACAGTACTGTATATCTATGCTACAATAACACCTGATGTACCTAATAAAACTTATTATTGGGAAAGAGTTTTGGTACACCTTTATTATTTTTTAATATGGAAGTATTCACTATAAGCCAGGGATTTAACCATGTCAGTATAATTCAGGGATTAAGCAGCAAAGTTAACAGCTTCAAATCTAAAACTATTGAAAACTGAAGCAGAATGGAGAG
>VWYI01000944.1:35857-46708 GCA_013399455.1 Anthoscopus minutus | reverse complement strand
GAGATGATAATTTTTTTCCATGGTAATTACTCTAGAGCAAAACATTCTCTCAAAGGATCATAACTGAGGATCATTTTAATGGAGATATCAAAGTATCATATTAATTCATTAATTAGCAGTGGTAGCTCTACTGAAGTTGTTACTTCCCTATTTTTCACACTTCTTACAGAAGTTTCCTGTGTTGCTGTCAAACATCTCATGGTATTCTAGCTAAAACAGAACAACTTATCTTGGTTTAAATGCTGCAAAATTAACAACTACGAGAACAATATTTATATTTAACAGCTTGCCTTTAAATCTTCATAAAAGATGCTCCATCTCTGCTTTCTACCCTTTGTCTCTCTCTAGACATTCTAGCCAGTAATGTGGCTGCTCACATCAATGACATTTGTTTTACTGCATTTTGCAGTAAGTTAAAAATTGAGGTGAATTTTTTGCAGAGATTACTTAATATTAACTAAAATAATACAGATTTCTTTTTATATTTGGAATAAAGCATAGCTGTGTTTTTTCAGTTATTATCATAGTTAAATAAAACCTTTCAATTATTATTGTGTTCTCTGTTTCTGCAGAATGTAAAGTAAATCATTAGACTATGAAGAATAGAGATTTGGATTCCAAGCATAACATTGCTATTCTAAAAGCAGATTTAAATGTCTGTATCCATTTATGCTTCTAGGAGTTTCTCTCAATTTTTCTCAAATTCCTGGGAGAAAAAACGTCTAAAATGCTGAGATAACTGAATCTAAAACCTGAACTTTTCCTCCAGCTTAGCTAGCCATCCAAGTCACAGCCAAACCTATTCTGGACAACAATCTTATGACTGCTTTTTTGGCTCACTTCTATCATACTGGATTCTCCTATTATTTTTCTCATCTAATTATTCTATGGCATTTCACTGTTACATAGAAAATGTATATCTATAAATTGCCGTAAGTTAAGCAATGCTACAGAAAAACAATCTTATCTTTTTCCCTTTTTTCTTACAGATGCACTACCATATCTCTTCCCCTGTCTAATATTCAGTGTTTGTGCTATTACAACCAAATTACTGCTGATTACAATCTAATTCTGAAAGCAAGTCTGAGCCTGGCATGTGATATATGCAGCACGACTGCCTCTAAGACTTATTACTATATCATATATAACACTAAATTGTCCAGTGAATAAAGTAGCTTCTTTTCTTGGAAAAGAAAAAAAACAACACAACAAACAACAACAAAAAAGCCCTGCTACACAATTTTAAAAAGTATCCATTTTAGTCATCAGACCATATTCCACATGCTAAACATTCTGTTTACAAGGGAGGAACACAGCAAAGCTTCTCATTATCCACAAAGGTCATTCAGCCCCAAAGGATGCTTCTAGTTAGAAAGGCAGGCAGGGAAAGTAGGCCATGCACAGATCTGGCCAGTACAGGGTCAGCAGCAAACAATAGATTCCTGCAAGCAGTTTCCCCTATGTTTTGCCTCCCATAGCCTTCCCAGCATGTTCCTGGCACTTCAGAAAGATTTGAGCAGCTTTCCTTGCACAGACTTCTGCTAAAACCAAAAGTGTTTGTTGGAACAGATAATATTAGTCAAGATTTAAAACTCAGATAGGAACTCTCTAATGCTTATTCAAGATAGCCAGTTTAGAACAAAGCCTTTTCCCAGAGACCTGTTAAACAGCAGAGCCAAGGGGAGCGTTGCAAACATGTAAACAATTCTCTTTAAAGGAAAAAAATGTGAATTCTCATCTATACATTGCTAGGAAATATACAGGCCAAAGCAGGAGTGGAGAGTAGTAGAGGTCTGCAAATCTACTAACATAACATTGAGCAAGATTCCATTTATCTCTAGAGGCTTAAGTAGAGTGGGTTCAGGCAAAATTTTACTGTAGTGCCTGATAAAATGAAGCGCCAGTCAGTCAGCAGCTGGTTTACTATGCAATGTCAGAGAATAAACTGCAATTAGTAAAAATAACTTCAAACCAAAGTCTCAGAGAGAAAAAAATAAAAGCATTTTTTACTTGTCCTATATAAGTGTTGCATATTGATCAAGGTAAGGATGGAAATTTTTTTCCCCCTACTTGAATTCCCACTGGCTAAGGTATATGGAATAAATGATCAATTCCAATGTTGCTTGTCATCACATAAATTGTATGTTTAAGTCCTTGGACAATTACTATGTGGCTGTATTAACACTCCAAAAAGCTTCATTCATTTGTTGGTATAAACCACACTTCCAGTCTGCTTAATCTTTGACAGACAGGTCTCATTGTCCCCAAAATCCCTCACTACACAATACAACAAAGACTTAAATGACTCTGTAGGCCTGCCCTGCTACCCACACTGCACTGCGCTTCCTGTCCATATATCCCTGGAATTCATGACTATGCAGATTACTAAATTACACACTAGGCCAGGGATTAAGCATGGCTCTTTGTATGGGAGCATCTGAGGTCTGGAAGAAGATTTTACCTGTCACGGTCTGTGCTCACTGGGCCTTGATGAGAGACAGAAGGAAGCAGCACTGCAGAAGATCACAAACACTGGTGTGTGATAATCAGCGATCTGTATATGATGACAGGATAACCTGACTACACACAGGTCTCAGCAGTTTATACAGACAACAACCAGCCTACTATTTCCAAATCAGCTCAGCAGCTTCTTCCTCCTTGAAATAAAAGGTGAAAACATTCTCTGTTCTGATGGATGGCAAGCCAGAAAATGGCCTTCACTGTACCCAGAAGAACTGAAAAGATTAAGGGTTAGGAATGTATCCTGCAGTTAAGCAAACAAGCCAACAAGCCAAAGCGAGAGGTAGGGTAGCTCATCGGTTGTTTTAACTTAGCTGCTAATCAAAGCTGCAATTGTTTCTGACTGTTTTCAGAATACTGTAAAGTTACATATGTAAAAGAATTAAAAATAAAACCAAGGAAAAAAGGCCTGAAGTAACAGCATAAATTTAAACACCTTAAGGATATTGTATGCCTTTTATCCATTGCTTTTAAGCTGAAAAAACAGAAGCCTTAAGTAGACTTTAATCTTGACGTCTAGATGAAACTGAGAAGAGTAGTCTTTACCCCAGTGTAACTTACAGAGGCCTGGCAATGTAGCTTAGAGTGGGCTGGCAACTCCAAGCTTTGGCTAAATCTGTTTAGTAGTTCTCAGGAAAGTATAATGATGGAAATCAGGAGAAGTCTGTAGAGAGACATGACATTTTACAAAAACAAGGTATTTCCCTTTTTAGTTTTTTAAGAGATAGTAGGTGTTAAATTTTTTTTTTTGCTTTTCTTCTCTTTGCATACATATTCTTCTAATAGCAAATACTGACATTTCCCAGGTTTTATTAGTTATGTTGATGTGTTCTGAGAGATGACACCATATTTCTCATGTATTTTGCACACACTTGGAGCACAGTAAATGATAGGCATTATCTAAGGTCTGAAAGATACAAAGTTCACAGCACAGCCACTTCTATGGATTTGTTTCAGACAGAAAACTCTGTTAAAAAATAACAAACGGGACCAGTATACCACAATACAGTAGTGTTTTAGTTCAACACCATCCTATTACATTAGAGAATAGTGTTACTAAATGCCAACATGATGACACCATTTTAGAGAAACCAAACACTGTCTCAGATCTGCAAACAGCCACCTCACACCTCATAAAAAAATGCAACCCCCCAGAAACCCTGGGATGACAAGCACTGGAAGCGGATCTGGTCTGCATAGACTCCCAGGTCTTTGGAAGTTTCTGCCAATGCTCCTTTTGCAGTCAGAACTGCCAGTGTTGAGCTACACAAACTACTCTCGCCATCAGAGAGGGAATAACCAGGTGACTACCATTTGAGAAAAATAAGCAAAGCATACTTTAAAAGAACAGAGAAAAAAAGAATCCTCTATTGATCACTGCTGCACAGATTTGTATTTCCTTTGTTCCTGCACTCAGTCCAATTTCAGTTAAACCACAGCTAGCTGCAGCAATGTTTTTCCATAAGATATTTTTTAAAGCCTCATACCATGGTGCATAGCAAACAACCAACTGCCTTCAGCCCACACCCTTCTCATACTAGGCTAAGTTCTTGCTAATCCCCACAGGCGTTTATAACAGCCTTTTAGGCAGCAAAAACAGCAAAATGGGTTCAATGAACACAAATTCACTTCTACAGACTTTTAAATCACATAAAGACTCTGGTATCTTCTCAGTGACATCCCTACAGACAAATAATGGCTGCAGTGAAGTACAGCCCTGATGTTAGATACAGGCATCACTCCTTCACTGCCACTGCTCTTGCCAACACAGCCAATCTTTGCTTGGCTGAATCAGCATCAGCAGAAATGTTGTCTTATATCTGCCACTGACTAGAAATGCCAGCTTTGCAAGTGTCTGCCAACCAAAGCCTGAGAAGGAATCATGCCACTGAAGAAGGCTGAGTAGTCAAGGCTTAAAAGCAGAATAAAGGAAAAAATAATCTGAGAAATAAGAGGAGATAATGTTAGGAAGTGCAGAGGAGGTATAAGTACATTGTCCACCTTCAGTTTACAGCATAGGCTGAAGAGTACACACGAGGGAAGCCCACAGAAGTCAACAGTCCTTCATGTATGGTCCTCGCTTCCAGCATGAAACGAAGCAGCAAGGATGTGCATCAGAGACTGTTGCTGGCTGCTTATTATGTGATTCTGGTGGCTACCTCCTCGATCTAACTACTGTTCCAAATGGTAAATCCAAGAAACAGATCTACAAATATTGAGCTGCAGTTCCACAGGTGGTCACAGTAAAGGCAGGCTACAGAACCCAGCTTTCATTTTCCCATCTCTCAGAGAGGATGTGCCTGAGTACAGGACTTGCATCCTAAACACCAAGATTTTACTGGTCTTTTTTGAGTCTCAAAAGCTGCATCATCATCTCTTTGTTTTCCAGAAACAACATTTTTCCATTGACGCAAATAACACTGCAGCGTCAAAGCACTCATTAGTCAAGTGGAATAACAGCTATTTTATTTTGGGGAAGTGAAATTTAACTACCCAGAAACTTTGTCTTTGCTGAACAAATAAAAGAAAATAAAAATATATTTTCCTTGTCTTTGTAATAATAGATGCAGCAGCAAGAGGGGAAGAAATCTGGGACTGCTTCAGATTGTGATTACCGGTATCAAATCAACATTATTTATTTTGATAGAAAGATTTTTTTCTATCAGTACATCTTTCTAGTGCCAAGAACTCATAATGTGTTTATCAAAGAAACAATTGACTATTAGTACCAAGTATTTTATTTCCTTCTCCATTACAGCAATATGTAAAATGCACATCTTTCTCAAAATACCAGCAACTTCAAAGGCTTTTTGTTTTTTTTGTATCTCCAAATCTTGCAACCTTCCATGAAATCAAGACAGATCAGATGCCCCCTGTATTTAGCAGTCCAACACTCAGAAAGACATCACTATCTTGAAGATATTTTGTGCCCCTGACTGCAAGTTAATCTAAATTATGTGGTGTACATACATTCAGTTATCCAGTGAGGGTCAAATTAGCAACCTATGTTTCTCTAAATTAAATAAAAGAATGCTAAAACCTGATCTACACTATGATGATTAGAAACAGAACACTCCACAGAGTCATGTGGTGCTTTTATGGATCCTTAACTCTGTTGAGAGGCTGCATGATCTGAGCAAACACTCGCCCAGTCAGGTATGGCCAGCTGATTGCTGCCCCACTCCACTCCAAGCCGAGTCAAGTCCAGTGCAGAGACCTCTTGAACTCCTACGCTTGCCTGAATTAGACTGTACCAAGATACTTTCAGGCTCTTCTTCATTGAGTTTCTTAACCTTTAGCTTTGCTTGGGTGTATACTGGGAATGTTTCATTTTAATTAAATTGAGGATCCAATTTCCAGAGGAAATGAATCTTTAAACATCCCTGTTATGTCTCCAATGAGCACTAAATCCAAATGCTCCACAGTTGAATGCAGACGGATGAAAATCCAGATCTGCCCTTATGTCCAGCTGGTTTAGGATCATTCAATGGTTTTGTCCCAGCTGTGTGCTTTCCTTAAAAAATCAGGATATTTAATGCTTAGAAGAAAAGTCATTTGGTGCAAGGCTTTTTTATTGTTTATACAAAGTATAATTGATCCTGATGTGTAACTGAGGCCCCAGACCCTGCTGTACTGTAAATATTGAAAAGAATCATCAGATCAAAGCAACCAGAGTCTTTGCACAAATGCTTTTTAAATTACAATCCAGCTGGATAGTGTCTTCCAATTCTACCAGAAATAGCATTTTACCTCCCATATTAACATAGCTGTTACAGGACAGCTATACACTTCTAATTTACTGGAATAAATTGATTCTTCTACAGAGATGGTGTAAGAAATCTGTGTTGTACGTCTAGTAGCATGTAAGTTCAATGCAAGGAAAAAGTAACCAAGTGATAAATAAAGAAAAAGTAATTGACTGAAACAAAATCTCTTCTACAATTAATTTTTCTGGTTTGGTTTCAGCACAAAAGTTATGTGAAAATATATCAATTTTTTTTCATTGATATATCAACAAAATAGTATATCAAATAGTACCTCATGTGGAAAGAACCTTAAAAATTAAACTAAGCAGACAATTTGAAAATATAGTTTTTGTTTAGTCTGGAATGCAAATTTTATACAGGACATACAACTATTAAATCCTATCCAAACAAACTCAGGGGCAAAGTAGGTTTAAAGAGTACATAGCTAGAAATTTAGGTATTACTTCCAAAACTTGTGCAAAATATTTGGAAACTTGTTTAAACATAGGAAGCATTAGTTCAGAACCAGCAGAAAGCAAGCAAAGTGCATTATTAGTCACAGCCATGTTCATTACTTTTTCATCTTGCAAGAATAAGGATCTTTCATAGTAAGACATCAAAACACTAACTCCTGTAAAGCTGAATTGAAATCAAATGCTGTATGTTTACCAAAACCAGCAAAATCTACCAGTTCTGACAAGCAGTAGTTGCTATGGCTTTTAGAAATGCTCCAAAATGTGTAAATTGAAGAGCTAGTTGTGTTTAGAAGGGAGTTTCTGATATGCAGTGACATTTAGGAACAGGCAAAGTGCACTAGATCCTAGAAATATGTAAATTTGTTCAGAGGCTATTTACATTCAAGACCCTAGGCCACTACATTTAAGAGGAAGAGTTAAAGGGCTTCTATCTTCACTTCTCATGGTGAAGGGAGT
Organism: Anthoscopus minutus; assembly: GCA_013399455.1. Classification (NCBI taxonomy): domain Eukaryota; kingdom Metazoa; phylum Chordata; class Aves; order Passeriformes; family Paridae; genus Anthoscopus; species Anthoscopus minutus. The sequence goes on along the minus strand of VWYI01000944.1, from coordinate 39,510 downwards.
AAATACTTCCTGGAGGTGAGTGCTGATCACACAAGTTCTTGCTGATTTGTGAAATGATTGGACAGCACCAATGTTCCCAGTGTTGAGCAAGATGAGAACACTAAAAACCGCTGGAGATGGCTTAAAAGTACTGTTCCCGTTTCCCTAATGTGACTTACACATAAATAACTTTGTTTGCTGTAGCTTTCATTCTACAAGTGAAATTTTTCACTAACACATCTGTAGTTTAAAGAACATTAAGGTTTTTACATGTTTCTTCCAAAGGATACAACTGTTAGATACACAGGGAATCAGGGTTTCCACATCAAGAGCCTAGATTACTCTCTGCAAAATAAGTTTGGGCTATTTGTTTCTGCTGTCTGCCTAGACAGTCAAACTGTTCTCACTTCATCTCTACTTCTGGATGTTGATTACATACATATAGTTACACCTAAATATGGAAAGTAAGGGTAGATCTACACATTTTCTTTAAAAAAAGGATATTTTACATAGGCAGCATACTTGAAATACTGTGATCCAGGATCTCATTAATTTACCATTTTTTTTCACAAAGCTAAAGTAGTATCACCAAAGTCATCCAAGTGACTTCTTAATCCTAGCAACTGGTTTTCACTAATGTAAAGAACAGACGTCCAGCAAAGCTAAAGCAGGAGAAACTGTATTTCTTTGATATTTCTGACATTGCTTTGAAAAGTGTAGAAATGCAACAGAATTGAGTGAAATCAAGATCTGGTATTCATGAATAATTTGTTATTCACAATTTTAGAAACCTGCTCCTAGAACTGGTATTTCTAGATTTAAAACTCTACTGCATATACTCAGTAATTTAGTGAGCTCTTAATCTTTAATTTGGAAAGCTGAAGCAAACTTTCCTTAAGACCTCACTAAAACCCAGGTGTTCTGGATCTTCCCAATACAGCTATAGTATGAGACAGAAAGTAAACAGCCTAATCTGTGTATAAACTTGAATCTAGACAAAAATGCAGCTAACTTAGTGCTCCCTCTCAAGAATGCAAATAGATTAGTTGCATGACACAGTGTTAGTACAGACTTTCCTTGACTATAAACATTTTCTGATGTATTTCACCAATAATGTAATATACAGGAACAGAGGAAGGGTTTACTCAGAAGAGAGCATGTGAAAAAGGTCCAATTTCACAACCTTTCACCTGATGATGCCTGTTCCTAAAGCATTTCGAGAAGTTCCCTGTGCATCATTCTCCTTTCTAATGACAAGGACGAACATGAAATAAAAATTCCAGTTAAATGGAATTTAATGCCAATTAAATGGCAGTTAAATTTAATTCCAGTTCATTGCAGTTAAAAATCAATGGCAGATGTCAACAGATTATGCTGTTCTGCTTCGTATATCCCCACCAAATATCTCAGCTTGAAGTCAGAAGTATTTGCTAAAGACAATTCAGATGGGACCAAGAGCAGCCAAAATTTTTTAAATATTAAAAATGCACTATTTCATCTTAGAAAGAACTTAAAATTTCTGTGTTACTCTCCTTCAGAAAAGGGCCACCAAAAGCTGAGTGGCAATACATTTCCTCTCCCATCTCTTGTATCAATTCTACTCATCTTCAGTAAAATCAGACCATTTTTGTGTGGCCTTGTGATGAGATAGGAACAAAAGACAGGTCTGTCAGAGTTTTTTTGCATACAAGTTTCACATGCTAAAATGAGTAATATTTTAAAACTACATTGGCTCCAGTGCTCCCTGATTAATCAAAGACTGAATAGAGGTAGCTTCTTCACAGGGGGTATTTCTATCTGTTGAGGGAATGGAAAAGTAGCTACAAATCCCATGAGAGTATAAAAGCCTTATAACTCTTCTGTTCACAGTTCACATCTATTTTCAGACTAACATTTCCACACATAAAATAATGAGAAGGATATGAGAAATTATTTAAACTCTTTGTTGAAGTGAATCAACTCACATTTAATAATATGATCACTTGCCATTCAGAAGGCAAATTTTTCATTGTGTTTGCCCATCAACTTAGATTCTAATGTGGCCTGAAACAGAAATTATAGTTATCGGGAACTGAAGTTGCCTTTTTAACAGAATTTCCATCCTCAAACAGGGTGCCAGGCTCTTCTCTGAGCTAAACTTCATCCATGTGCTCTGCCATTTTGAGCAGCAAACTTGTAAGACAGATCAGCATTGTACTCTGAGCATAGACATGACTCCAGGTTGAAGCCTATGCTTTGCTGGCACCCAGGCAGGCAGATCCAGGTGTAGCTAGTGTTGGGTAAGTTTGGGTGTACATTAAAGGAAAGCTCTACACTCACTCCCATGCAACCTGGAAAGGATAGCTCCACATTCGAAATCTGAACCTCAGCAAACAACATCCATTGCAGTTCCACAGCATAACCAGTGCAGGAAGTAAAGGCAGTTGGCCCTCTCTAAAAGACAGGAAATGCAAAGCGACGGAAGCTAGGAGCTACCTGCATTCTGGCTGACTTGAGCACAGATTCGCAAGTCACACACTCCTGCCTTGGGGAACCTCTGACTATGCTCCTGCAGACATCCACACAGCCCGGGGACAAACAGCTGACACTAGCAATACATGGAAATGGAAACAGTCACAGGAACGTGAAACTGCTTTTCCAAGGTCATTTTGCCAGGTCATCCGAGATTCTTATGGCCATAGTCTGAAGCACTGAAAGCAATCCCAATTAACATAGCCAGCTACCAAAATAATAACCACAGCTTTAGTATTAACAATGTGAAAACCAGTTATCACTTTCTTTTCAGTCTCTTAACAATTATTAAATAGGAAAATTATCAAATTACTTTTAATTACAAAATTAAAAATTACAAATTATCAAATACTTGTTTGTGCTTATGTAATTACTAGGCAAAAGCTAGTTGTACCATGTGCTTTTCAGTATATAGGAAAAAAGTGATTTAGAAAATCCTAAAACAGGGCTTAAGACTTTAACTTACATATTTGTAATCAATAAGGTAAGCTCAAAGTAGAAGGAAGAAATGTGAACCAAATGCTGAGCTTGTTAGTAAAGCATAAGCTAAAAAAGGAGTATGTATACATCAGACAGTTCTTATCAGAGGTCAGTGCTCCTAAAGATTTTTTATTTTTGTTTGTCACAGTTATCTGTTCCTTGTGCAGTTAAAACAGAGGAAATTTAATTAAGTACATATTTATTTGACAAGGATGTTATTTTTTTAATGAAACACACTCCCACTTCAATTTCCCTGTGCCAAGAGATATCTTTACTGAAAAAAGTGTAAGAAGAATGATGTTTCTAAAAATTGAAACATCATTAAAATGGGTACAACAAATACCCATTTTAATGGCGACCCACAGTCACTCACAAGTTGATAAGACATTTTATGAAATTACAACAAAAATTCCAAACTCCTTTTGCAAGGGCAAGAAAACCACTATTAAACCCATGAGGCATTGCAAGTGACAGTCTGGAAACACAGCAGAACTATGCTGCTGTCCCGGTTTTAGAGACAGTTATCTGTCAGGGAAGGCAGAAAAAAATTGTAAGCCCCCACCCTCTCCCTCCGAATTATTATATCTCGAAAACACGGAGTTCTCAGGCAGAGATATGGGGATAGGAATAACAGTTCTTTACTTATATATATATATATATATATTAAGGTAAACCAACAACAA
>VWYI01000944.1:13816-35755 GCA_013399455.1 Anthoscopus minutus | reverse complement strand
TCTCCCAGCAGAAACAGCTCCGAGAGTGTCTGTGTTGCCCTCCCAGAAGGACCCAAAACCAAAAACTGCTCCCCTCCCCACTCCCCCTGGGGGCTCAGCCAATCCTTTTGTCTTTTAAAGTACCGATGATGTACCAGCCATCAAGGCTTTCTCTCTCAGCTAAATGGGAAAAAATTCTAACAGCTAAGAAACGAAAAAAAAAACATGTAACCCCCAACAGCTGCTTAAAGAGGAGATCTGGAAAAGATCACAAAGCTGGAGGTTCCAAAGAAGACTACTACACAAGATGGAAGTATCATTCAATTTCCATATCCTTGAGGGACACATAGCTTGTTTTTTTTTCTCGAGGGAAAACTATACTGTGAAACTGTAAAACATGAAAAATCCCAGTGTTCCTCCCTTCCTCCTGCCCATTCCTGTTTGTCTATGTGCTAAAGAGAAAAACTTCACCTCTTTAGAGTAATTGATCTCATCAAAAACTCAACATTAGGAACTTGTGTGTATTTCTAGCAGGCAGGTCAAAAAGCTGAAACCTCCTCCCAGAGTAACACCCTGCACTGGAACTCAGTGAAGCAGGATGAAGTTCTGAAATGTGACATTGACTCAGCATGATCACAGTTAAGTATCATTTGCAAAATAAAATCTTAATTTTGCAGAGGAGATCCAGTTTAAAGTAATGCACTTCCTCCAGCTATAACATCCTGCCAACACTAAATGTAGCATTCACACAACCTTTCTAAACAAATGTGAAGAAATATACGTCAGGAGGTACTTCCCTGGAAATTGCTTCTCTTAACACAAACGTCATGTAAAATTCACAAAAATGGTTGTTTGAGCAGTCTTTCTTAGAAGCCTGAAAGCAATTTGCTTTAACAGTTTGAGAATTAAAATCCTGGCTTTCTTACAGATGTTGTGAAACCCCTTAATAACACCAATGGAACCCAGCTTTCCTCTTCAGTCTGGACTGGAGAGCTGATAATACTGATACACAATACAACAAAAGTGTGACAGAGCCCAGGCCCTTCTTACAGCAGATACTGATGAAATAAACCTAAAGACATCTAAATGTGGATCATCTGACATGTGATTCTGCAAGAAAATATAATGCAGACTACAGCATCTACATTAACTCTGTAAAGAAAACACTAACTGCTTTTTGTTACCCAGTGTACAAAATACAGCCACTGTAAGCAGAACTTCTATTCACCCAAATGTTCTCAGGAGTTAATGCACATTCCAGCTGAAGAAAGAAAAGGGAATGGTTAAACTAGGTCAGTTCAGGTTTTAGTCTTGATGTTAGAAAAACAACTGAAGTTTAATTACTTCACTGCTCTGAAAAAAAATCTGGAGATAACACTTATGTCATTTATTGTTTCAAGATAAAACATTATATCTCAGGAAAATTTCCTTTAAGGTCCCAGAAACACTGATCCGAGCCTCTAAGGAATCACTGTGTGCCCCACTGCTAGTTTTGTAATGCTTTTGGATTTACAACTCAAGTGCAGCTGGAGTTATATAGGGAATGATCACCTGCTACCTTGATTTTGCATGTAGACTTAATTTCTTTATTTTAAATTTGCTGTGAGACAAGCTGGGCTATATTTCCACCACTAAGGATATTCCAGAGGTAGACATCTTCCAAAAACATTTTGTTCTCTTAGGAAGATATGCCCTAATTAAAATGAAACAAGACAATCTCTTCTTCTATCTTCTTTTCCAAATGTCTCTAAGGTTGGAGAGAAAGTATATTCCAGAAGTGATTAATGATTTCCAGAGGTCTCTTACTAAGGAGTATAGAAAGCTAACTTTTTAGAGTTTTATATCAAAATATTTTCAGTGAAGTCACTTACTTTCCTGAAAAGAGAGTTGAGTAAGCAACATATCTCTTAACTAAAACTTGAAGAAACATATAACTAATTTAATTCTCACAGCTTTCTCCTACTGTATGTTTGTGACTGCCCTGCTTTGCAGGACTTCCTCCATCTCAGCTGGATCCTCAGTCATTAGTCACCACAATAAAGGAAATTAGACAACAACATCGTGTAGGTACTCTGAACACACACCACAGTGAGTATCAAGGAAATGAAGTTACACAAGAAAGAAACAAAACTTGTTTAAAATTTTTCTAGAAAATACCTATCACCTATATTTCTCATATAAAAACATCCTGATTTACATTCTAGCTGTTCCTAGATAGTTAATGATGCCAGGGTAAGCAGTCCTCAATATATTTGGGGAGAGACATTAACCAGTGTTTCAGTGGAGGCTGCTGGTATGCCTGCATGGTGATCCCCAGGAGAGGCTGAGGTGAGGCATTCCTGCACCACTCCAGTGGGAGCCAGTGTACTGTGCAGGTCCCACAGAGTATCTATCCAGGAGTTCGGGCTACAGGTTCTGCACTTTCGAGAGTGATATCGGTGTTCATCAGTTCAAACCACTGCCAGTGCAGTTAGGAGTTCAAGTCACAAATAATAAAATCACTATAAACAAAAAACTCCCATCCTACTTTACTGAACGGGATTTTTCATGTATCTTGCAACTATCAGAGGACGGGATGTCCAGACCCAGAACAATTCTTTAGTTCTATAACCTACATTCACTAGCATAGAGGTAAATTCTGAAATTGCTGTATGTAGAGATTTTGCCTTCCAAAGCATAGGCTCTGCATGTATACACTCCAGTAGCTTACAGTTCTTTTTGCACCAAAATCTATTCCCTAAGTGTAGCAGTTACAGCAAACAGCTGTAGCAAGAATACCCGGGCTGATGCATTTCTCATTTTTTTCCCCTTTAATTTAGAAATTTTTATACTGTTTTTAAAACCTGATAGGAAATAGAACTACCCACACAAGTAGGTGGATCATGCCTGTCTGGCAACAGAGATGGAAGAAGAAGAAAATTGCTGTTCAGGGGAATTTGCCACTCTGTTAAAATGCATCCCAGCTTCAGTAGCAGGTGAACAGAACATAGCTCAGCTATAAAGCACAAGTTTTCCTATACTGTTCCAGCAGAATATCATGGATGTGAACACAAATCTGAGAGATCTGTCTTAAAAAATAGCAGCTTTATAGAACTTTGAAAAAAAAAATTAGTGCAAAATTGCACCACCCTTAGTGCTAAACATTAGGTACTAAGAAATTCTTCCTTTACCATACATTGAGAATTCAGCATGTGCTGAGTCATTTTATTAGACAGCTTTCTTTGACCGTTTAAAAGAAGTATCATCAATCTTCAAAAAAACCCAACCAGATATTTCTTTTTAATAGTCCTTCAAAACTTGTGCACTATTTGTACTGTATTTATTATGGATCAAACCCAGAAATTTTGAAATTATTTTAACTTTCTGTTTATTAGCTTTGGCAATATTCTAGTTTTAAAGAAGACTCACCAAAATTCCTTCCTAAAATCACCCATTACAAACAAGGACATTTGCATCGATACTACTTTTCAGACTACTAAAATGTTTCTATTTCCAAAACAAGTAGCTGGATAAGATATCTGATACAATTCACAGTTATCCCATTCTTACTATGGTTGCATCTTTCCTCCAAAGTTGTTTTCTATTTTGGTAACTCCACACAAAGTTCAAAGAGTAACTCTAATATATCATTCATCAAATCAGGACAGTTGCAAAAAATGATTGTTCTATCAATAGATTTATGACTGATTAGAGAGAAACAGCTAAAATGTCTTTAATCAACAGCTTAAAAGGAGGAGACTGGCAAACACCTAATATTTCTCCTATTTTTGCAGAATAAGTAAAGTCAAGGGAAGTTATACAATTTACACTTAGATTCTCAGCCAGAACACTGTATCCTCTGTTATTAATTCTTCTCTTATTCCCACTATGTTTGTTATTCGTATATTGTTTCATTTATTAAAAAAAATAAGTGCCATTATTCCCTTTTATTCCTGTCTTTCATTTTCCTCACTATCAACTGTTAGGAAAATCAGCCCTAACACTTTGATGGACACCAGCAAACACACATGTTCCTCATTCACAAGGAGACAGCATCTCCCCATTTTCCTTCCCTATCACTGATGGACAATGTATAGCCTTTTCTCTTGTCTCATAAAATCTCCCATCTCCTATCAGGAAAAGCTATGTTTCACACCAAAAACTCTGCACATATTTTCCAGAAAACAGGTAGCGTGAGACACCTACGCATTCAGCTTTACTTCCAACTAATTGGCACTCTAGCCTCTTCTACCACTACAAACACAGTTTTGCCTGGTTAGCCATTTTCATTGTGTGCTCTGTCTGGCTGCAGGCTCCATGACAGGCATACTTCTTGCCTATCTGTTGCCTAATTAAGTTTGCTTTGTAGTAATCCCTGCTGTTGACTGTTTTCCTGGCTCATGAACCGGCTAACCTGACTTTCAGCCAAATCTCTTCAAACTGGGCCTTGCTCACAGATTGGTTCTGTGATTCTTCTGTCTCCAAGGCTAACTTACTCAAGGGATCACACTGGCTTGCTGCCAGCAGAAACTCCTTAAAAAAGACTCTTGTTTATGCAAAGGGCACATATTCTCATTTTAAGCTTAAAAGATAATTAGTACCAGGAATATTCTGAGCCAATCACCGTTAGAAGATGGGCAAGTTTTGGAGTGGGGTGAGAGGAAAGAGGGATGACAAAAATGAGGTATTTAACCTGGACAACAAGGCTACCAAGACACTCTGAGTGGTGAGAACTATACATGAGTAATAGAGAATGTGCTGGAAGAAAATGCCAATTGGGTAATTTCAAGGCAGGATAAAAGTTACCCCTTCTTGTCTATCAAATGCTTGGAAAGGAAAGTCTTGTGCTATTTCTCAGATGTAAGAGGACATCAAAAATCTCTTCAACTGAGACATCATTGCAGGACTAATTGCATAAAATTCTACAGCTTTTTTTAGGCCAAAGCCCAACCAGTCAATTTTGTTTCAAAGACTTATGATAATGTTTATTTTTCTTGTCCTGGGTAGGACACTAGAGAGTTTATTTTCCTGCAGAAATTCTTTGTTTTCTTTCTAACTTCAAGGTGGAATGACTGACAGAAAACGATTTTAAGAATATTTACAATTCTTCTCCTACAGTGAATAAATGAATACACAAGAGAAACTGAAAGGTTGATGCTAGTCCTAAGGAGTTATGCAACAAGTAAAACATTACAGACTCATTAAAGTCTCCATTCTAAGGCCAAGAAAGACAAAAATTTTTATGAAGAAAGAATTTGGATACATGTTTTTATTCTCCAATACTTAGGAAGCTGAGGGGGTCTGGTTGTCCATATGGAACAAATCTGCAGCACAGCTTATCACTTTTGGTCTTGGCGAAAGTGCAACAGATATAAAGTTAGAACAGGTCAGTTGCGGCAAGGCTCCAAAGAGGGAGAGCCAAGGCTAGTCTGTCTTCCCATCTGTCTACACACCTAAAATGAAATCAGTGGGAGTAATGGTGCTGTCTTCAAGGGGAACAGCACCTTCCTCATGCAGGTTACCAGGGGTAGCCATGGCAGCTCATACAAACAAGAAATTACATTGTTCCTTTTCCCAAGGCAACATGCCTGCTCCCTCAGCTCATGCCAGCAACAGAGCAGAGAACTGGGAAGTATCTTTAGGTGAGGAGATCTTAGTACAAGACAGAGGGATCTGACTCTATGCCAGCTGACTAAGACTTTCAGGAGTCATCTCAACTTACATCCACATCAGTAACATCTCACTTCTGAGAAGCTCCGTTTGAGAAAACTAGAAACTTTCAGGCTAGAAAGGAGAAACAAAAAAGACATTCATGTGAGACTACACAACTTCTTAAACTAAGAAAACTCACAGCATAGTAGGATGAAACAAGGCACTTTTTAAATGCTCCATTTGCTTCCAAAATAGTGTAAAGACTTCAAAATCCAGGGTTAAAGATCACATGAAGCACACCTACTTGAATAGTGACACATACTCATTGCTGGGCTTTTCAAGCCATCTGGAAGTGCTCTATGAAGCACAGTTTGAGGGCCCATGTTCTGGTTGATTTCAAAGGTCCTCACTGCAATTACAAAATCTGCTGCCCTTGCAGGCAGACTGAGAAACAGTTTCAGGTCACAGAGTCACTTCACCCACTCTGGGACACAGAAATACCATGGATCCTGGTTAGTTTTGAAAGCTGTGGAAATCTTCTCGATAAGATACATTTCCTAGAATACATTTAGCCTCAGTACACATAATCCACTCAGACAAAACTGCAAACAAAATTACAGAGAGGATTTGCTACCAGAGCCTCCTTGGTTATCCTTCTTTAACACAGTTGTTGCTGCTACTGAATTCTGTAATAAGACGGAGGCCTGTCCTCTCGAGAAGTCTTCCCAAAGAGATGATGTAAGACTGCACATAGGAAAAGGTTTGGTCTTGATACCCATTGCATAAGGAACCCCTTCAAATGCAATGAGTGTATTTATATTTTTGCTTTTTCAGTATGTGGTATGGTTCTCATTAGAGAGCTAAGCCAAGTGTATTTAGGTTGTGTAAGGAGGACATGTACAATAATTGTTTAATGCTACATTTGGCAAAGTTTGTTTTATTACTTAAAAAAAATACAAACCTTAGCAGTTGTTAAAAAAAGCAGCTGGTACATAAGTTGTCTGACTTAACTATTACCTCATTTTGTCCCAAAATATTGCCAGATATTCTTAATGACAGCAGACTGCCAACATTAATTAATTGCCTTATTCTTAATGACAGCAAATAGATGGTCAACACTTTCCAATATTATAGATAATCCTCTTCCCAAACCAAATGTTGGCATATTATATGTTTAACCGGAAGGCAATTTGAACAAGAATTAGATGTTATTTACATATAGTCCATCTTTACAAAAATAACTAGATAGCAATTGTACTTGTATCCATGGCAAGTGCATTTAGCACTGCTCACACCTTGGCATTATTAGTTTGAAAGCAATGGCTCACAGTCTGTTTTGATTTTAATTGGTCAATCTGCTGGCCATGGCTATCAAAATGGCAGCATTGTGTCCCAAAGTGCTTGTCAAGCCAGGGTGTAAGAAGCCACATTGAAATAGAGTGAAGTTTAAACCAACAGCATTAAAGAATTTTGTCACCAGCAAATATTTTTGTGTAAAGCACTTCTGCAAAAGAAAAATAATTTTGTTGAGTCAACACTTCCAAAGAAATTGTTACATCAGGAAATCCCTGACTGTTCCAAACAGTGATTAACCAGCCAAAGCAGAAATCAGCAAACATTATTAAAAACACAATTTATAATTATTACAATCCCATAGCAAAGAAACATCAACCAATCTTCAACTAATTATGACAAGAGAGGCACTTTGTACACCCAGTATTAAGTTGAGAGGATTAATTCCAGACAAAAGTTAATCTAAGATCTCTTGCCAAGGTGACATTAGTTTATGCTAGATAACAATTAATCATCCGAAATTCTAACTAGGTTATGCTGTTCAGTGCAAGGATGTTGAGGATCTGTCATCTTTTCTTGCTTCTTTGATCTGCAGTAATTCTATCAAAAACTCTTTGATTGCCCAAAGATCATTTATACTACATTTACCATAATAATTTTAACTTCAGAAAAACCACAGCGAATTGCATGTATCTCTGGGTACACTAGACTTTCATTCAGACAGCAACCACATTTTTGAGAAAATATTTCAGTCTTAGTCAATTCCTCTCAGTCATTATGCTTTGCTTCACCCTGCAGTGTAGTCTTGGAGTAGACAAAGAAGATTTTGAGTGGGACCAGTACACATAATCCACTCAGACAAAACTGCAAACAAAATTATAGAGAGGATTTGCTACCAGAGCCTCATTGGTTATCCTTCTTTAACAGTTGTTGCTGCTACTGAATTCTGTAATAAGACGGAGGCCTGTCCTCTCGAGAAGTCTTCCCAAAGAGATGATGTAAGACTGCACATAGGAAAAGGTTTGGTCTTGATACCCATTGCATAAGGAACCCCTTCAAATGCAATGAGTGTATTTAGGTTGGACCAGACTCAACCCAGAGTAAAGTGACCACCATGTCCCCAGAACCAACAGCCTCATTTTACAGATACACCCCATCCCAAACTAGAAACCCATTCCAACTACTAGAAACAGTTTCTGTGGAGACTTTTTTTGAGACAGGAAAGTGGTTCTATAATGCCATTAATAGTTTTCTAATTGATCACATCATTATATTTTAACAAACTTTAAAGAACACATAAAATATATATGTACTATTTGATATGACTACATATTATAGGAAAAAAAATTTAATTAGTAGCATCGAGTTTTCCCAATTTACAGCATTTGTAAGTTGTAAAGGCTAGCCAGGACACAGCCTCTCCCTAGTAGTTTGTGAAGCTTTAGAAAGAATTTATAAACTTTTTTCCTAATTACTTTTTTGGTGGGAAAGAATGAAAAAAATAAAAATATTTGCTCCAGCACATGTTGAGCAAAGTTTAAAACAAATTTTAATATTGTTTTAAATTCAAAGATAAGTGAACAGGCATCAGGAGAGGGTATACATTCAATAAAGACTGGCTCTGCTACTTCATCTTCATCAGTGTTTGAAAGTTGATGACATTACATAAAAACAAAAAAGCCAACATTATTATAAACAAATGCAAAATGAGCTGCAAAATGAAATGGTGCAGGCTGCCAACTATTTAGTGCTTCTTGATACACTGGAAGTATAAAGAATGCCTCCTGTTCTCTGCTGACTTATCTGCACTGCATTTCTTAGAAAGACAGCAATACAGCATGAAGCTTTCAGCAGCATTACCCTGCCCATAAATTGTGGACAAACAGTGAGCAAGTGGAATGAGAAACACTTTTCTAAACACATTAAATTCTTCTGACAGTCCTGTAATAGACTCCGTCTATCATTAATTTGTTCAGTGTGTATTAGAACTTGTTTTAGCTGCTAGCGTGTGTTAGCATTTGTCTACCTATTTTAATTAAGTTGTATCAGAATTAGTCTGTTCAGAAGATCATGAAACCATTTCTGCAACACAGAAAATACAAGGTCATCTGAGAGAGAACACAAAATCCTTCCCAAAATATTTCCTAATCAAAGAAACCAAGAAATTGTAAAAGTTGCAGAAATCTAAACTGAGCCTTGGTTAAAAGACAAAGAGATAAAACCTAGACTGCGAACAATTAGCATTGGAATGTAGCCTTATCAGTTTCTAAGCCAAAGCCAGGAAGAGAGAGAAAACATTTGTTAGAAAAAGTTAAGAGATCAGGAAGACCTAAATTCCAGCGACAAGAAAACAGCCCTGAGGTGCAAAAGAGTTACCTCAAAAGCTAAAACCAACAGGAAACAGAAACTCTCCCCGAAACAATAACCAAGAAGGGGGGGAAGTGGAGAATCTCCCCCCATACAACCGCCAACCAGAGATTTTCAGAAGAAAAAAGATATAAAAAGCTGTACCTTATGAGAAGGAGTCGCAGACCAACTTTTGAGAGCTTGGACTCTGTCGGCTGCCCAATGCATTGCATCTCTGTCTCTATTGCTTGCAAATTAAACCAATTAATTTTATTGGCCTTCATCCCTTGTCTATTATTTTCAGGACCCAATTTTTTAATATCTACCTATAACAGTCCTAAAAATCTTCTAACTGTAGAACACTCACCTGCACTGAAACTGAACATATCCTTGCACTAGGCTAGGGACTGGTATGAGAATTTACATTCACCTCCTCATTTAACTTATAATTTAATATGGTTGCTTTTCTTTCAGCTTTCTTCTTGTGCTTCATAATTTAATATAAAGCCATCTACACATCAGTTGCTGTTACTAAAGATGACTGTATGTAAGTCTTGTTTGCAAAAGTAGGTTCTGTGCAAGTTTGTGTTCAGATTGTCTCCTGCACCAAAAAATTGCATGTACCAGGGTTCATTTGGGTACTATCTGTAATATATAGAAACAATGTTTGTTAATCAAATCTTGCTAAAGCCAGGGCACAGGATGTGCCTATGCCTAGAAAACAGCATAAGACAAGATATGCTTATAGCTAGCATGTTGTAAAACAGACAGCATGTTGCAAAATGGAGAATAGCGTGTGCAGGGAAGATGTATGAGGAAGACCTATTGTAAAAAATATTACTATTGCTTTGTTAATCAAATTTGTAATTGCTATTGCTGTGTTGATCAAATTCAACATAATGTTGCAATGTGGTTACTGAAACTGCAGGAAGGCCAAAACCACAGACATCTGGCTTCACAAACTAAAGTCAGACCAATCTCCTTATCAGCAGGAATATGCTGTAAGTGGCATAACTGATACAGGACCAATGCCTACACACACTTTGAAAATAGTTCATGATGGAGGAAGACTACAAACCTTCATCCCACGACCACCAGAAGGCAGATTAAGACCACCTAGCAACTGACAGCACAAGCACAGATGCAACCCAGAAAGACAGGAGTTATGAACTGTATATAGAGGAGAACTTTGTCAGCTGAGGCGCGAGCTGTTGGCAGAGCAGAGACTCCCTGGCTGCCCAGCGCTGCTTTGCTCACTTTGCCGCCTGCTAATTTAATAAATTCATTGTTAATTATTCATTTAGATTGGCTCACTCATTTTATTGCAGCCATCTATAACACTATCATAGCAGAATACCCTTTAAAATAGCCTTAGTTGGATAACTGGTATCTCAGATGGCCAGATAAATGGGAGTAGGGACACAGAGATTTAGAAGACCCACACATTCACTTAGAAACTCCAGGTAGCAGGGGCTCGTGTAACCTCCGGGATGCTCACTGGCATTTTCTTTGCATAGCATTATATTACATTAGCATTCATATCAAAATCAGTACAAGTTCCAACAATGGAGTTTAGGGGAATGGAACAACCAGATCCCAAACTCCTAGGTTTAAAATTAGTTTCCTGGGCTTCACTTGCTATTACATTTACTGTTATACTATCATACAATGTGTAGATATCTCCTTGTGCACTTAAATAGTAAGAGCCACACACTCAGTTTAACATTTTAACTTGACCTCTGAGAAAACCCGCAGACAAGGTCCTAACCGGGACCCTTCAAAAAAGGTAACACTTGTCCAGGAAAAAACAGACTTTTGCACAAATCACTTGGATTGCTACTCACAAATCTTTACAAGATAAAAACTGATAAGGAGGGGAGAATGGCTTCAATACACAGGAGTTTGACCACTGAATTACACAGAGACAGGCTTTTCATTAACTCATCATTAGATAAAAGAACCATTTCTGAATCACTGGCTAAGATGAAGAATGCTTCTGTAACAGATTTTTTCTTGTGCAGGCTTCACAGTAAATTGGATCACATTCAATGCACAGCCTAAACTGGGTACCAAGTTATCATTATGGCCTTTCAAATGTAATGCAAGCATTGGGACAACAGAATGGAAATTTTGTTCTTTTAGAAGATCTGCCTTATCACTCTGCCTAGGAGAGCTCCCTAAGAGGCTGCTAGACAAGCACCACCCTTCCTTCAGAAAAGAATCTCAATTATTCCACAAATTGATGACTCACTGCATAGAGATTAGTCTTCTAACAGGGTCAGTCTTACAGATAGTGAGATTATACTGGTTTGTTGAGTTTTGGGGTGGGTTTTTTTGGTTGGTTGGTGTTTGTGGTTGTTGGTGGTTCTTTTAATATATTCTGCACATTCAACAGCAGTCTATAGCAAAAACAACAATGTGGATTACACACATGCATCTCGTTTCTAAAAGTACCTCTCACTAATCAAGTAGTATTAGGAAGTTTTGACATTTTTATTGCAGAAATAAAATATTTAAAGCTTGCTCTAATCAGAAGTGTATTCAGGGAGGACATTTAAGGACATTGTCTATATTATTTTCACTAAGCTGTCAGCTGATTGTCATTTTTCTTGTGCTTTTTAGCTATTTCATTCTTTCAAAAAGAAAGCTTAGCTTTACTCTGATCTGGTTAATTGTTGAAAATTGATAGCTGAAACTTTTTTTTAAACAAAATATGGATTCAGGACATTGGCAAAGTCTTGTCTCTGTTTTTGAACTTAAAGGCTTTGCAGCAGTGGAGAAGCAGCTAAGCAGGAAGCCAAGGAATTAGCCTCAGGCCATACAGGGTCCTGCAAGAAACATGCTGTGCTGTAGGATGCATAATCATGCTTTCCCAGTTCAGCCAGTCACCTCCATATCCTCAGACATAGCAGGCCTCCAGTAGCTGCTTGCAGATGTCCAAGAAGGTGTCAAGAGGGCTTGGCACACTTGATGGAAGTAGTGTTGTAATAGGGAAAGACTACCACTTGTAGAAGACAGTTTACCCCATGGACAGGTCTCAGCAGGATGGAATATGTGTTTGAAGAACTGAAAACGCCTTACCAATACAGGTCACATATGAAATAGGCTAAAAGCCAAATGAGTTCTATGGTCAGCAATGAAAACAGCCTAAAATCTTTGCAACATCTTAACAAAAGAGATGGCAAGAGCTCAAACTGCAAGGTCAACAGCACTGTGGCCACTTCAAACAATCGAGTTGGATCCTGGGAATGTAAAGAGACAGAAGAATGATGCTCATTGCTGTCTAAAGGTCAAAGCATGTAAAGGATACTGTTTCATAACCAAACTAGATCTGCCCCTTACTGTATCTAATCACAGAAAGTACTGAGCAATTCACTTTAGTTAATTTTCTAGGGTATATTTAGAACTTCCTTGCAAAGTTCTTCTGCTTATCTGTTTATACATGTTTTCCCTCTGCCACATGATGAAAGAATTTTTATATTTTCAGAGCAAACACACCACCAGTTATCAATTAAGCATTCACTCTACCCACAATTAGAAAAAGCATCAATTTTAAAACAATCATTTTGAAATAGCAACATTTTCCTAAATTCAATCCAAAAAGTAATGCCTTGCATTGCTTACTTACTTGCTTTGCACACTGTGTCACTGAAACAGGAAAAAGTCAGGACGGCTAGTGTTTAAGTAACACTTAATTTTTTTTTGTTTTCCCTCAGAGAATGAATTTTCAATATGATTTTGGGAAGTACAGTTGATTATTTAAACAAGACAACTAGTATTACTTCCCTTCTTTTTAAGCCTTTCCAACTCCTCAAGTACCTATTGTGTGTTCTTTCCTCCTTTCACGTCCAAAAGTGAAATATATAAGATTAATTTTTATACATGTTAAAATGATCTAGAGCTTAAGATAAAACATTAAGTAGGTGGTGTCTGGACACAAATTAACACTGCGATTGAGGGCAGAGTGAAGTCAGTTACTGCATTGCCCCAAATCAGGAGACAAGCAGCTGCACTAAGGTAAGATATAGTCTGTTCATACAAGCAAAGATATTCAAGATTTTTACAAAAATCTTGCTTACATATTTGGTTTCTTCAAATGAAGACTTCGGAGAAAGAGAGACTTTAACTACACAAGCAACTTTCTCAGAGGGAATTGCTTAGATCCATTCCAAATTTTTATTCCTCCACAACCAAATACACAAATCAAAAACATTTCCACAAATAAACAGAAGCTATTTCAGTAAGCTTAATAATAAGCTGGGCAAAATCTGTACTAGAATCTCACACTACTTTGATTTTGCTAATTTTAATTGTTGTAATCTATCTAAAAACCATGTGACTTCTTTTGAACTAGGGCTCAGATCACATAATGAAGTAGGAGTCTATTGAAGACAAAGCGAGCCATTTGTAAATCTTTAGAACAGCTTTTGAAATCTTGGCCAGGAACATTTGAAATGCAGCTGGTCTTCATCATTTGTCATTTCATGAGGTCATTAGATTGAGAATTACACGTTTTAACATAGTGTTTATTTATTTATTTATTTGTTTGTTTGTTTATTTCTAAAAGATTGATAAGAGGAAAAGACAAGTTATATTAGTGTAAATGAACTTACTCGTGCACCCTTCTCTGGAAAACATTTGCATCCAGCACTGCAATTGCGGCCCCCACATGGTCCACTGTAGGACTTCTTTCCACCCTAAAAAAAAAAATTTAAAAGAATTTAATTTCATGACTATTTGTTAGCTGAAGGTCTTCTTTAATTAAAACACTTGGTTTCAAAACTTTTCATCTGTACTACCTTCGTCGTGTGAATTTGCTGGGAAGTATTTGGGCAAAATGTAATTGCATTTTAACTTCTCCACAACTGGGTCCTTCTCAGAATGACCAAATAAACAGAAAAGCTAAGATTAGAAATTCTTTGAGGACAAGTGAATTTACACAAGTTGGTGCTCTTCTGCAAGGTACAGAGTGCTTCCTCAGGCTCTTAAACCCATAAAACTAGATGATGATTTGAGATACTCAGTACACTATTAGACTAGGATCATAATTGGTAGCTGAAAATTGTGCCTCAACTATCCTGCAAAAGCAGGAGTCTTTACATCAATAGAACTATAAAGACAAATTTAATTTTGGGACTCTTGCATGTTTCAAAGAACAAGAAGCTGCATCCCTAAACCATGAGAAAAAAAGCTACTGGATGAGAGAAAATGGCATTTTTAACTAAGAACACATGTGCAAGGAAACTACCATGGATTTGGATTTAAACTGAAAATATATTCCAAATTTGCTGCACTGGCATTAGTTGTCTGAAGAATAATTACAATATTTATGTCAATCTGAAGTCCTTATATCGCCAACTTAATTCCCAGCTAATAGAGTACATGAAAGTCAACTACACAAATTTAGTTCTGAGAGTTTGACCTGCTTCCACACTAAACAGGTTTGAAGAACTGGGCTTCCCAAAGCCCTGCAATGCTACTGAGAACACTGTAAAAAATGGAAAAAAGGCCTCCTTTAGCAATGCTGTTTTGTCACACACTATGAACACTCCTCTCCAAGGAAACTTTTGCTGTCCAGCATGCATAGGTACAGCCCCTAGGCTTTGAAATTCTTAAAGGAATAAACATTTAAGTTTCTCATATCGAAGTGACCAAACTAAATGCCAAAACAAGTTCAGACTGGGGCCAAACATTTCCTTACTAAAAGCATTCATAGGAAATATTTTTAAAGCCTTAACATTTCCTGACAGCAAAGTACTTGAAAAATGAAAGACAATTCATGCAAGCTTCTCAAATTTTGAACTTCTTTGAATCAGCTTTCTCAAAAGAAAGTACCTAATTTGACATCACTTGATCAGTGTTCTGCCGAAGGTAAATAAAAACCTCTATACATGCTGATGTTTGCATTGTTTTGCTACATTGAACACCTTTGGTTTTAGAATGAATGGATACTGTTATAAATGCGATAGCCAAATTGGAATTATGAAAGAATTTATTTATAATAATTGTAATTTGCAAAAAGCCAGCACCAAAAGAAAATAGTGCCGAGCCCAGGATCTGCACGGTGAACAGAGTGTTAAGTCCCTCTCTCTCTCTCTCTCTCTCTCTCACACACACACTGGTTTTCCAAAGTGTCTTTTTATACAGTTTTTTTGCCCTGAGGATGTGTTGAAGTTATCTCACTTCTTTTGACTTGGAAAACACAGTCCTGGGGTTGTTGTCTCAGATTCCAGGTCCTGCTGAAGGAATTTTGATAAGAAGAGAAATATTTAATGTGATTTACTGGAAATTGGTATTGGGATTCAGATGTCTGATGACTCCTTTATCTTATCATAGTCCTGTATCAGGCTTTGATGGGATTGTTGGTCCGGACCATCTCCTCCAGGAACCATTCTCCACCAGTTCTTCAAATGCAAATGGCCCTTTTCCTCAGTCTTGGGTTTGGTGTTGGAATTCCTGAAAGTCTTTTTGTCAGTACAAGCTATTTTCCAAATTCCCATGGGTTATAGTTTTTGGACACAAGAAATCTTATATTATTATACCCAACACCATGAAACACCCCACTTTAATTTATTTGCATGATTTACACATGCATATATTACAATACTAACAAAAAGCCTTAAATACAATTTCCCATACTTCCCTATCTGGAAAGGAGTTTTATCCCTTGCTGTAAAATAGTCATAACCACCTCCAAGCAATTCTAAGAGGCATCAAGTAAAAAAAGAAAATCCTATTAAACCACTTTGCAGACTTTTTGGCAGCTTTGTTCAGATGAGGCCCCGTTAGATATGGGGCTTTTGGACTACTCATTAAAATCCTATGGTCGGATCTAACACAAAATTTGAACTGAAGAAAGGCACCACAAGAGCGGCATCATAACAGGAAATGCACCACAGACAATTCTAACTGTCAGCAGCAGAAAATAAAGAATGAAGAAGAGGTAAAAAGACCCCAAACAGCTAACAAAACAAAAATGACCAACTAGGCTATAAACTACCCAAAAGCAAAGAAAAGGAGACAAACTGTATCTAGAGATTATAGAATAGACTGTAAGAATATGGCCAAGCTTTCTGCTCAGACAAGGAATGATCACCATGAACTTGAGTCTGCCATGTGCAACAGCAGGGCCTCAGTACATAAAAACTGGTCCCTGTCTTAATGGATACCCTGCTGAGAGGTCATTTCTTTGTGAACTTGTTTTTAGTATGAAGTGCACTGAGGTACCTATTTTGCCATGCTTATATGCACATTTCAAAGTGGAAATTTGGACTCAAGGGGTATCTATTCCTGACACTTAACCTTATGTTTAAACACTTCACACACAGCTTTATGCCTCTAGGTAGTCAGATGATGCTTTCCCAGACACTTATTCAACCTTAAATTCTTCAGAATTTTAAACTTCCAATCAACTTTTTCTCCAGTGTATTCCTTGTTCCAGCAGTCATTTGTACAAGCCCTTGGGGCCCATGGCTCTGTCCATTCAGATGCCTCCTAGGACTGAGCATTAGCAAAGAAGCTTCCTTTCACCATAGCTCTGTATCCCTCTAAGGTCATTGCCTTGCAATATTCACTGTTTCGGACCACTGATCCTCTACCGTGGTCCTTCCCAGTGGCAGAAGACTAGAAAAAAAATTCATGATTCCTTCTATCCCTCTAGATCTTGCTGCTCCCATCAGTGATGCAGTGTTGTAAATATGTCAAAATACCACAGAAGTAAAAAGAAATATTTCTCTTTAATTTATTGGAAGCTGGAAAAAACTCTCACTGAGCTTTGTGAAAAACTGAAAGTATGTCCCTATTTTGTGTAAAATTGAGTAAATTGTGTAAAATTTTTCACAGCATGTAGAGTCATTTTGCTCACTTGTGAATGAAGGCATTTGGAAATGAAGCCAAGCCAGTTGGATCCAAACCAGGTGTACACATCCTGAGTATTTTATTTTAGTGAAGTAGCTGACATGAGACTGTGGTAGATAAGGACAGGCACCGCGGAAGATCTCGGGATATGACAGAAAGCAGTACGACCCTTCCCCCCTCACCTGTGATATGCAACCACCCCCCATGGTATGCAACCCCTCCTAACTCCAGTAGTTTTCCATCCCCCACTAACCCTACCTGATCTCACCGTCCCCCTCTGATGTAGTGAAGCCCCCTTGACTATTTAGTTCCACGAGGTAAAGTAATAAACGCCATTTTGATCATCCACCACATTGGTGTCAGTGTGTCAATGGACCGAGTGGCCCAGGAGATGCTGGGCCGCCGTGCTGTTCTCTGAACCAGGTCATCTTGTCTTCAATCAGAAGGCAACATGAGACATTCCATGACTATTTAAACCACAAAAAAGCCATGTGTATATTTGTGAACACAACTCTAAAGGCTGCATATAAGATTCCAGACAACAGTGTTCTCTTCTGAAAAGGTTTCCCATACAAAGTAATTCAAACATTTACAGATTGTAGCCTTACCATGTAAACATGAGCCTGTCATACTTGTTCTGTGCATGAATTCAGGGAAGACATTTTTCCTACTGCTCTACATTTCAGATTAATGAATATGCTCTTGGAAAAAATGTAAGAATTTAAAAAAATAAGGTTATTAGTTACAGTGGTAGGTTCCATCATTATAAGAGAAATTAATGAAACCATTTTCATTTAATTGCATGGAAGCAGACCAAGATCTTGAAAACCAAAAACGAAATAGCAGCACTGTTACAGAAATACATACTCTGAGATTTAATATTAACTGAGTAACATATATCCTGATTCTAACTGAGTTATTTCAGGCTTACATAAGAATCACTCCCATGATTTCAATTTAGAAAAAACCCACTCTATTTAAGTACTGATACAAGTGAGAAACTATTATTAAAAGACATTCAAAACCAAGAGTCATTGTAAGGACAATTTTGCTCTCATGCTTCTGGTGTACATCTACCTATCTATCTATGCACAGTTGATTCATGAAGAAAAAATGGCATTTGAATCTTTCCACTGACCTAATCTTGTTCTAGACTGGAGCCAAAGAGACCTGATAGCTGTGATGCCATAAGAAGTGTCCCAATGGTCATTCCAACTTCTCTAGAGCAACATATAAGGCAACTGGATAAATGTATATGACCTGGAAGTACTTGCCTGCAAATCTGAAAATTGTATGTAGGAGTAGGTAAGAGTAAACTAGCAAACAAAAGACTTTAGTGAGAGACCTCCAGGAAGCAGAGCTCAGATGCAAGAGCTGGGGCTCAATTTTGCATCAAAAATTCTGCTCTGTTGCAAAGGATCAACTGCAGAAGACTTAAAAATCTTGTCTGAAGACAATTACTTCAATCAGACAGGAAAATGAAGCCAGAGGAATAGGCTTTTGGAAAAGGACTGCACAGAGATTAAAAACATCATCTTTATAATGAGAAGATAAAGTAGCAGTGCTGGAAATAGGCAAAAAAATTGGAAAATTTTTGTGAAGAATGGATTCTAAGGAATGGTAGCACACAAAATTGGAGTGTGTAAAGTACACTGAAAAAAGAGGATACTCATGATAAAAGAGGAAAAAAGGATCATGACAAGAAAAAAGTTGATAATAAAGCAGAAAGTGAAAGTATCTCTAAATTACATAAAGCGATATGACAGGGATGAAGTTTTTTTCCCCAACACGTCTCCAGTAACTCTTCAACCCAAGTTAAGGACTGCCCTATTACAGCAGTAAAAAATCATAACAAGAAACTTCATAATCAAAAGCTAGAAAGGAAGTATTAATTAAAACTTCTGGAATCTTCAAATAAATTATTTTCATAGAATTCAGAATCTTATTGCCTGCTGATGACTGATAAGGAAATTATATTCACAGTACCAGACATTCAGACACCCCTGCAAAATTTCACTGCAAAAAAATTAGCGAAACCTGGCATCTCTGTTCACTTCATAAGCTGCTGTGATACCATCAGTCATTTGACCATTTATGGCTTTTAGATAAACTCATGAATAAAGACCCGGGTGGTGAAATGGTGGTCCTATACATTCATCAGAAAGGCAAAGGCCAGAAAAGTGAATTTGAATAATGTTCTCAATACCCCACTGCTGCTCAGCAACACTTTACATAGCCATTAGTAACTAAGAAGATACGGAAACAGATCCCTGGCAAGAATATCAAAATCAGCAAAAGGGGTGACTGTCAGGGGCAGAATATTGGCCAGTCCTATACTAACTAGTCAGGGAAAAGGACAATCAGGCACAAAAGCAAGAGTGTATATTAAAATATGTGTGGAATTTTTTGTGGAAGTTTTTAAGCAGAGGGCAACATCCTTCCAGTTACAAAGGCAAGACGCTTAACAATTCTGTTGAACTGGTAATCCATTTTGACACATCTTGATAAGACACAGTGGCCAGTCAGAGTATGAAACAGCATTCAGTGACTGACACTTTTCCTTTGTTCCTAAAGTGATTCATGTCAAAGGTGATTTTTTTATCACCTTCCCATCCAGTCCAGTTCCAGCCCTTAGCATCAATAGTGTCTGGAAGGCAAAAAAGTGGGAAAAAACCCAAAGCAACTAATCTCATTAAATAAAAATTTGTAGAAGCAATCCTCAAGGTCTCCACTCTCTACATCTGAAAATTTCTCCTATGACTTTCTACATTACAATCATCTGTAGAATTCTGAAAAGCCTGAAAAAGCATTTTTCATTGACTGTAACAGAATTAGAGTGTAAAAAATGTACCTTCAAAAGTAAGAGACTGTAGTTTAAATACTAAATCACATACCACATATAGTCAGGCTTTAAGCCCCTCTCTCACCCTGAATAGCACCTTATTCTTACAGTCCCATGGAAATGACAGGCCTCCAAACACCAGAGGAGTAGGAATGTCACATACTGGTTATTTCATGTTAACAGATTTGAATCTGGCTCTTAACAGCTCCATCTTTAGAGCACCAGCCCTAAAAGTGATTCTGCTCCTCCATTGTGCAAACAGGTCTAACAAAACTACTGGAGAAGGAAAACCTTCACCTAAAGTTAAAGGGATGCTCACAGTATTTATCATCAATGTACTCATCAGAAGGTAAGCTGGCATGTGTCAACTGTGACTCATCCTACAAATCTGTACTTAACATAGATCACATACTTTAAAAATACAATAGCAATTTTTTATTTGTGTTTTATTTTTGAATGCATCATTCCCCAAAGCCATCTGTTAAAAAACTTTTTGAAATGAAATCTCTAGAGCTGACTATTAAATAGTAAAATCCAAGGAAAACATTGGTATGTTGCAGTGGATTTGGGAATTTATTCAGATTTCTATAATAAGTTATAATGGTTTTGTCCTGTTCCTCCCCCCATGCTGAATGGTTTGCTCCACCTTTCCAGAAAGTTCTGTATACCTACCACACTGCTGTCATTTTTCCCAGACCATGCCCCTTTCACTGTCACATCACCCATAACTCAACCCCTGTTCCCAGAGAATTCCCTATCCATCACCCAAATCACTCCCTTACCCACTCCCCCCTCTCTGGAAATCCCCTAAATACCCTAATCCCTTTGGTCCCATGTTTAACATCTTGACCCACCTCCTTACCTGGATCAGACTGGTTCTCCCAAGAATCACTCCTTCCCTTTATAAGTAAGTGCAAGCTCTGTATTCAACGCTCTGGAGCGCAGCACCCTTCAGGACTGTTACATTGTTAAAAAAGCTGTTATACCTGTAACTACTGGCTCAGGAGTCCTCCTTCTCCATTTGCACTGAAGACTGCTCTTCTGAGAGGACCCTCGAGTCCGGCTCGCTCCTTCCAACCCCACCAAGATGAGGAGCTCCCATCCCAAGGCTCTGCCTCTGCTTGGGAGGAAGCTCCCAGGAAGCTGAGGTCGGCTGGGGTTGGCCCATGAAGCTAACCGGAGCCAGGGAGCAGAGGCATTGGTAGAATCTGGCAATACTTCTAGTGATACTTGTGAAAAAATGCTTATGGATTAAGAAGTGAAGGTAGGAGCTGCATCTGACCTCCTACACCAAAGCTATCTACTAAACTCTCTATCTTCTGGATTTGAGTCAGAAGAAAAAAAATCTCTGCAGTAACAGCTTCCTCCAGTGAAGACACACTATGGGTCAATGCAGCTTTTATATGTGGGAGACAGCTGGGAGAAGGATGCTTGATCTTTCTGCTGGGGAGACAGTGATGAGCAGGATAAGCAAAAGGAACTGCACAGCAAGGGACATGAGCACAGCCAAGGGGCTTGTGAGCCATTTATTCATATGCATGATTTGGTCTGCAGGCTAAGCTGATTCAACATTAAATGCTGTCTAAAACAAAGATGGAAGCTGCAAACTGGGAAGTCAGTCAACCCTCACAGCATTTTAGTCTAGTCCTTTGCTATTCTGTTTGCATCCTTCAAGGTATTGTCAAAGAAGTACAGCTTGTGTAACCACCAAGGTCACTGAAACCATCACTGTGCTGGTTTGACCTTGGTTGGTATTGGAAAAGAAGGAAGTAAAACATCCCTGGAAATGGTTCTCCTGAAAGAGGCTCTTGGGAATTTCAGAGAGAGCCAATGGCTGTCCAGTTCTGAGAACTGACAGCTTTATAAGCAATTCAGCGTTGAGTTCCACCCCCATGAATACCATTGTGAAGCCCGGGAAACTCTGAACTCGCTCTCTTTGGTTTCCGGCGGCTGAAGGTGACAGAACTGTGAGTGGAGGGAGGCCCGGCCTG